>JAPDSC010111595.1:21550-34271 GCA_026290005.1 Latrodectus geometricus | reverse complement strand
ATATATATATATATATATATATATATATATATATATATATATATATAATTCCCTTCTTGCTGATATATATATTCTAATCAATATGGCAAAACTGTGTTTTATTATATTATAAAGGGCAAACTGCATTATAACATTAATCTATAAGTGATATATCTTACGATTATTTATATAAGGAAGTGTTTCAGACTAGTACTTTTCTTTTCATGCAAAACTTCCTGTGCTTACATTTTAAATGCAAAAGTAAAGGTATAATTTTAATGCAAAAGTAAACGTATAAAGGAAATTTTAAGTCAAAGGGATAACTAACTTTAGAGCTCAATTATTATAAAATTTTATTCCTTAATACATATAAATTAATTCTTATTCTTAAATTAAGAAAAAACTAAATTATCTTATTATAAATTTCATAAACTTTAATAAGTCTGCTGATAGATAACAAAAGCATTTGTAATGAAAATTAAGAAATTTTCATATTTCATTTGTAATTCCCAATTTTTATGTGAGTGTTTATCATGGTAATTTCACCATTCCAAACATTCTGGTTTCCATTTTCTATAATTAAAATCACTTTTAAATGGAATTTATTATTTAAAAAAATACAATTTAATCGGAAAAGATAAGAAATAATAAAATGCAAAGGGAAGTTTTAAGGTTAAAAATGAAAAACACTAATGAAATATTAAAATATTCAGAGAAAAATACCACACTTCTATAGGCATACATATTTTCCTTGTCAGCATTCATTAAAATTTGTTAATAATTACACCTGTAAAAATAAATGAAATTATTTTTCCTTTCTTTAAGTTTATTTCTAAAATGATTTGCTTCGTAAAGTATGTAGAAATCTCGTCGTTATTGTTCCAACCAATGCCGTGTATTAAACAATATATATTACAATCGGAATTGGAAATTATTCAAATGGAAAGAACGTTCTAACTAAAAAAAGATGCATCAAAATAATAAATTTGATTATTATTCTATTTAATGAGGAAAAATTACTCTCGCATTTATCAAGATAAATACTTTACTTTTATAAAAATAAAAACTATTATTTACTTATTTCTTTAAAAAAAGAAAGTTTAATAGTGTTTTTACCATTCTGATTCTTGTTAATATTATTTATTTTATCATAATATTTCATGATGCAATATTGCTTTCCACAAGAAAAGAAATATGTATTTAATAATATATTCTTCTTATATATTATATTAAATTTTTTGAATAAAAAATTGAGTTAAGTGCTTCGAATGAAAATATTTGATACAAATTCAGAATTTCCCTCTAATTTAAAGCAAGGTAACATTTTCGGGTATATATTATAACTAATAAATCTTTTGACTATAAACTGTCATTGAAAATTTCAGATTTACCATATAAGGCAAAATACGTATATATATGAATGTAATATACTATGGAATTATAATAAAAAAGTATAAATGAAATGGTTTGTGTCAATTTTTTATATAGAACATTATTCGTTGAATACCAATATTATTGAATATGTATGAATTTATGGGTAATGTATTGAATATGGGTAAAAATGTTGAATAACAAAAGTCTTCACTGAACTTTTATTTATAATGGGTATAAACTTAAATCTTTAAAAAAAATTTGATTTTATCCATAGAATTTATGCAAAATTTCCAAAAAAATTATGTATCTATCAGAATTAATCAGTTAAATTAATGAAAAATATGAGAAAATAAATAAAAATAACAAAATTTGAAAAAAGGTGATAAAATAAAAGAATAAACTATATTAAACTAATCTCTATTACAAAGTGTGTAACCCAAATAATGGTATTCAGACATTTTTTAAATGTCTGAATAGCATTTTAAAATAATTTAAAGCAAATGGTGTACTAAAGCTGCCTAAAAACTAGGCATTTTTGAAATATTTTTTGCTCAAATTTATATAAAAAGTTCTCTTTTTGTTATTGCTGAAGCATATTTAATCGATTTAGTGCCTTTAAGCATGCAGTATTGCAACTTTTAGCAGATTCATCATACAGCATAATTATTTTGAACATATTGAAATCATTAACATAGTACAAAGATTAGATGGTTCAGCAAGGCGTTTGCTTTATTATTATCATATAAACAGATCAGAAAAATAAAGCACTCTTTATTTGGTTTCAATTTGCCTTGTGAGAGTTTTTCCATTAAAAATCTATTAATTTAGGCATTTGTAAAATTCAATTAATTGTCAAAAAAAGTTTACTTAATTGTAAATAATAAACACTGATTACTACAAGAACAATATAAACACATGAGTAAGCTAATGAATGCGGATTAATAAATTATTATAAATATTAGCTTGTATTATAACTTATAAATTAAAAAAAATAATAAAAAAGTCAAATACCTGAATGACCACAAGAAAATGAATAAATGAAAATTTCAAATCACAGATGAAAATTTTCACTTATTTAGTTGAATTAAAATATACATTTAAATTGTTTATTTTGATACGCAAGTATGTTTTAATCTAATATTTTTAAGCATTCTAATATTTATAACAATTGAAGTATTTGTAACCAGAAGAAGTGCCTTTACTGAAAAATTTTAGAAAGAACGAAAGTGACATAATCACCAAAAAGAGGAAATATCAAAAGAAATATGTGAAAATAACGTTTCATTAGATATATACACTATCCATAATGAGCTCAAAATATTGTACCAAAACTGATACTGCTGTGTTAGATGGATATAATCTTTGATAAAAATTAAGAGCTAGATTAAAATTTTTGATATGTAACAGAGGGGAATTAACTTAACATAATCTAAAGAGCAATTGTTTGATGAATGTTAATAATTTTTGTAACAGATTTCAATTGTTAGTTTATCCATCTAATTTAAGTTCAAAAGCTAGGTATATCCTATTTTAGATGATAAAATATTGCTGTGTGGGGCAAGAAATTAATTTTGAAAACACTTGAGTTTCTGAATTGAAAAATATGTTCATAGTTAGGAAGTTTTATCAACAAAAACCAATATTCCTTTCCATAAAAATAAAATTAATAAAACTATTTGAAAACAAAAGACTATATTTAAATAACTCTATATGTTTATGTTTTCAAAAAACTTTAATTCAGGAAATATTTTCGATAGAAATTTCTAGAAAACCACTAGGAGATAAATGGGAACAAATTTAGTTCGTGTTTATTAGAATTAAAAGGAAACAAAATTTCACCCAGGGCAAAATTTTTAATTTGATACAAAAGATAAAGTTCAGATAAAAATGGATTATCTAGAATACATTATATACATCATAATTAAAATCAAAACATGCAATTCAACGTATCAAGAAGAGTAAAAAAAAATCAAAGTTTATTCACGGGTGACTGAAGAAACCAATAATTTCATGGTTAATAAAATAGTTGAGTAGTCATAAAAAGGGGAAAATATCAATAGGTCGTAAACTGATAACCAGTATAAAATAGAAGAACTCTAGCTTAGATCGATAAAGCATGAGCATTTTTATATTGAACATGATATTAAATATTTGAAGGCTTATTGTTTTATCTGATCATCTCTTCTTTCTTTAAATATATTATAGATCTGGAATATTAAGCAGCAAACGAAGAACTAAGGACACAAGAATAAAAAAAGCCAATGGACAGTTTTTTTTTTTTAAACCAATCATATAACTATTATTACTGAATGTAATTAGGAAGACAACAGTATACAACAAAAAATTGTCCTACATCTTACCATTCTTGAGCTAAATAAGAAAATAAGTCTTCTGAAGTGTTTAAAAAATAAAAAAGAATAGTTATATGAATAGTAATAAATCCATTGGTCATGTAAAATATCTTAAGACCAAACAAAGCTTGAGGAAAATTATTATTAACTAAAAGTTGAGCTTTCCTTTTATGTTCAGTGGAATAAATGTAAAGGAGTGTGCTACTGTTGGTATTTTGGAATAGTATCGTGAGTAAGTCTTCAAAAATCAGTCTGTATTAAATCTAAAGATCAAGAATTTGGCGGAACTTTGTTGTTTGAAATTCTTTTCTATGAGTCCTACAGTGAGAACTAAGATATATGGCCATTAAAATACTGCCAAAGCAAACAATTATTGGTCCTTGTGCCTCATTACTTTGATTCAAAACATGTATATAATAATAATTAATACGTGCTTGTCGATTGTTGATAATTTATCAAAATTTTTGTAATTTCTGTTATTTAATTAAACACTATTCAGAAAAATAAGTAATGTTTTACTAAGAAGGTAAGCAATTTAATTAAAAATTTATGAATTAACTTTTATATTCCTTGTTAATATCCGATTGAAATATGTTTGCAGATAACAATATTGAAGATTCAGAATGTGTGAAAACTTATTTGAAACAATTAATTTATAAAAACATTCCTCAATAATATTTGATAAAATTTTCAATTAATTTACTCATTCAATTATGGATTGATTAACTATATCCAGACAAATTGGGTGGTTAAAATTATATAGAATATTAGTTTTTAAATGCGTTTTATTAATGATTATCGAAAGTAATTTAGTATAGAGGATATGGAATACACAGGAAGTTAAAACTAATCTAAATACATTCGAAATGTGCTTTAGCAAAATAATGAAAAATGTTTCGCCTAGATTTTAAAATAACTTGTATCATAATTGCAATTTATTATAGACTTCATTTTGGTATTTAAGTTGTATATATATATATATATAGTTTTTATTATGATTGGTTTAAGATTAATCTTTAAATATTTCATTCTTTTGGGCGTATGGGATGTTTAGAAAAAAATTATTTCTTCAATTATCACACGAGTTAAATAAAATATCATGCTTAGTAATAATGTCATAATAAAATGTAATTTTAATGAGAAGCATGCAAAATATCTACATATAAGCTCACTATAGTCTAACGTAAAGAATCCTTGTTTTTTACTAGCTATTATTAAAGAGTAGAAAAGTGATGTGAGCTGCAATTTCAAATTTACACTTACACAAGGAGGAGTATTCTTAAGAATTCACGACATTACCATCTCTCCTACAGATCTGTGACATCAATAGATGTCATTCTTATAAAATTCTCTAAGCTATTCAATTCCATCATCGCAAAAAAATTTATCATGGTATTAGGCTACCAGACTGCTTACTGGATATTGTTCATTAGTAGATATAAACAAATTTATGTATAAAACATTATTTTATTACTTTATCATTTGTTAATTGGCAAAATATACGATATAGTGAGTAAAAAGCAAAGTAGGTCGAGCGTGATTCATTTTAACAAAAAAACTATGTCCCCTTAAAAAGGGTGATAACATGAAAAATATACTATTATTTTTTTTGTTTGCCAGTTCACCAGCTTATGTATTTAATTTTAATCTGAGAAACATATATTTGTACTGATAAGGAGTTTATTTTAAACCATAAATTTTATTAACTATCCTGTGCAAAAAATTAACTACAAGAGACATTATCAAATCAGTTAAATTAAAGTTAATAGCAAACCATTTACCATTTATAAGATAATATGATTGCGTAAACTAAAAGTATTGTGTTATAAATGGTAAATTTTCTTATAAAATATGCTCTGATGTCACTTGTTTCAGGTAAAAACATGTTTAGAACTATAATCAAACATATTACGTAATTCTAAATATAATTTTTAAATTATTGAACTTTAATTTTTTGACGATTTTAATAAAGTGTTAGTGAAATATGTGTTTCGATTTTTTTAATTTTTAAATCTCATTTTAAAATTATGTAAGCGTTTATTATGGTCCCTTTCCTTTAAATCATTTATATAAAAAGCTACATCAGTCAAATAATAAGTGTGTCAAAAACATTATTTATAATATTCACTATTACGAGCCTTATTTGATTGAATATTTTCCCAATAGTATAAAAAACTCGTGTTTAATATTAAAATATATAGGCTTGCATTACATATATTATGATTTAATAAACATATATTGCTTCACTCAGAAATTTTATTAATGGGTTTTCCTACAGGTTACGAAATAAAATATTATGTAAAAGCTTTTTAATAACAAGTCTCCATTTTCAATGTTATAATTTAACTTTTTTCATTGTTAGTCTTCAAAAATAATATCATTTTTTCTTTGAAATATGATTTTATGTTAATTAAAGTTTTCAAAATTGAACTTATGCATCATAAAAAACGCAGTATTTTTTCATCAGCATAAAAATAGAGGTATCAAACGTTAACAAAAGAAAAAAACATGCTTTTTAATGATCCTTTTTATTTAAAAAATAAAATTGTCTTATTTTTTTTTCAAAATGTTGACGTTAAAAAGTGAATTGCAAAAAAAATTCCTTTTAAAATGAAAATTTTCTCCGCTATTTTACGTTAAAATTTGAAAAATAATGAGAAAAGTTCCAAATAAAATCTTAGCTTAAGAAGATAGTAGTATTTTAAGTGATTATTTCCCTTGCGACAATGTACACAATAATAAATTTTCATTCCAAAAAAGAATTCTTATTTGTTATCATTTTTTAAAGATATTAATACAAAATAGGAAATATAGCTACAAGGAAGATACATAAAAATGTTTTAGAACAAAAGTTTTCTTAAAAAATGTAATATGTGAAAAAGAATTAATATTTCAAATTTATTAATTAAAGAAAATAACTGCATTATGTTTTAAAAATTTCATAAAATTTAATGATCAAATTATATTTAAGGAAGTAAATATATACAAAAATATTTGATGACAAATAATTTATAATAACTCAAACACACAAAAGAGCTCATTATTAAAAAAAATATTTGAATTCTTACAATTGAATTATAAATTGAGTTGGAAATTTGAATTAATAATAAATAGTATTTATTCAATTTAATAGTTTAATGATCAAAGTATAAGTCAGATGCTTGTAAAATAAAACACATATTGAAAATAATTAGTTTCATTTATTTTAATTCCGAATAAATGAATAATAATTTCATTTAAAATTTCTTTTCTTGTTTATTGCTTGTAAAATGTAATGATTTTAATTAAGAATTATTTGATATAAAAAAATTGATACAGTATTAAACATGAGAAGATTTAAATATATATTTTATTATTTTTAACGTATTCTCTCGCTATATATATATTAAATATACGTCAGTTTTTGAATTTTCTCATCATTTGAAAATAATTAACCTTATTGTGCATGAATTTTTGTGACAAAATTAGACACTAAATTTTGTATTTTAAAAAAAAATGTTTACCTCTGTGCCTTAGAAAATATGTTAAAATTATGTTTTCTAAGTTATTTATAGTTTAAATTATATTTTCATGCTATTTATTTCATATATGGAGCTTTCCGTAGATAATTTCTTCTTCCAAACTTATAGCTTCTTGTGTAAATATCGTCTATTTGTGTTATAGGCATATTCTGTTTTTCAGTTTTATTATCTTTTCATTTTGATCTGTGTTAATTATTTCACAGAAAGGTGAATTCAATCCGATTTCTTAATCACCCATATCAATTGAATTAACACTACTGTACATTTTATTCGAAGATATGTGCAGTAAATAACATTCTCAAGGAGATGGTAAAACATTGATCTGAAAAAGATCATTGCATTGATAGTGACTTGATTGTGTGTACTTTGCTTGAAACAGACAGATAAAGGATGCCTTTATTTAAGTCCTCTGAAATAACTACAAGGCTTCTTAAATCAATCTAACCATAACTGTTAATTATTTAAACTTATCTTCATCAAAATTTCAGTTAAATTTTTTGACACTCGATGCAATTAATAAATATGCAGGTGAAAACAAAGTTTTTGTTTTAAATGTTCAAGCAATTTTATTAAGTAAAAACATCACTTGTCTGTAAAGGGATATTAAGTAATGAAGCTCTTTTGCTGTAAAATGCCTTAATTTATAAATTAAATAAATATTTACCCTTAAAACAAAAAAAAAATACTCTGGATATTCACCAGTATAGATGCTAAACTACCACTTTCTGATCATCAACTAAGCAACTATTTATGATATTAATGAATTTCAATCAAGTGAATAGTTTCCAAATTATTTAGATAAATTGAATGAAAAGAGATATTGAAATTTTACATTGCTGCCTTTAGTCTTATAGTTAGGGTGATTACCAAATGATTTGTCTGTCCTTATAGATAGGGTGATTAGCAAATGATTTGCAAACAATATAACTACAATACTTACTGGAATTTAATTTTTACCTAGGTGCCACTACTAATTATATAAATACTATTGGTTTGTATAAATACCATATGTGTGTATGACTGCAAATGTGTTTGTAAAATGTAAATGCTTATTTAAATGTATGCTCTAAATATAAAATTTCAAACTAAATATATTTCATAGCTTAAGACAAATTTTCATGTGACAATGTTAAAAAAATACAAATATATTGTTAAAAATTTATAATCAATAGTATTTAAATCCAAAAGTTATAACATACTATTTTTAATAAATTTAATTGACCTAATAGTCATTTTATATTATATGGGTAAGCTAATAATTAAACTTTTTTAGTTAACCGTATACTGTTAAAATAGTTTCAACTTGCGATTAAAATGAGGATTCTAAATTTGGATCTTAGTATCAAACCTAGGGACTTTTATTTTGAAGACCGCTATCCTACTATTAGTTTATGATGAGCTCATAAAAATATGGAGAAAATTAGACAAAAATCTATGTTAAAATCAAAATTTAAATTCGATATCTATAAAAGAGGAGATATAATAATTTTACACTTCGTCGAATCAAAATCGCGTTTTTAAAACTAACATCTTACAACACTAATGTTTCTTACTGTATTTAAAACTGCTTATAATATTATTATATTCATTATATTATGTTGATAAAAATAATATATAGGTATATTGATAATATAAGTTTCATAAAAATGATTGTTTACCTAAAATTTTGAGGAATGCTGATTCTACTTAAATTATTATTTATCCTTAAAAAAAAATAATAAAAATAAAAATTGTAAGTCTATGGATATAATTTCTGAAAATGTAGCAATATTCAAGATTAGTTGCTGAATTATTTTATAAAAATTTAAAATTTTTATCGTATCATTTGAATTTTTGACAATTTGAAATACTATGAATGTTAACTATTATAACAATCTCATGTAAATTAATTTGTAGAAGTTTAAATACAAACATCAACAAAAAATTTAATTTAAATTATTTTGTTTATTGTAGATAACAAATAGAAATTTGTCAAGATAAATTTATGATTTGATAATAATATTAAGGAAATTAAATTAATATTATAATAAAGATAAAATCGCAAATTGTAAAAAGTAAAATTACTTAAATCTACTGAAATGTCTATCAAAATTATGTATGAAACTTGAAAAGAAAAATGTAACACATGTGTCTTTATATTTAAAAAAATCATGCAATCTTTAAATTTTTAAAAATCATTTAGTGATTTTTAAAGTGATAGTTTTTATTATTTTACTTCCTTTAATAATTTAGAACTAAATATGATAAAGTTTTTGGTCTGAAAATTCTTACATTATTTCAAATGCTACTAACATTCATATTTTGAAAACAGTAAAAGTATATTTTGAGAAAAATAATGTTTAATTGTTTACAGTAAATAATATTTAATTAAGCGTTTTAAGACATATTTTTCACATTGGGGATTTAATTTTTATTTTGAATCAAACTTTTAATATGAAGTCTTTATGTTAAAAGTAATGTTTAAGTTATTTTTATGAGAAAAGTAATATGACTTTTTTTTTACCTTATATCTACTTATTTAGCATTTAATTTTAATCAAATATCTTTTCAAATATAGTTTCAGAAAAGCCGATATTTGTGAAGATTAACAGTAAAAATTTGTAGGGTAAAGTAGCTAGATTTTTCTAAGAATATGTGTTGCTTTGTTCATTTACCCTGCTAAGTTATGTTCTTGTTTTTCTCATGATACGTTTTTGTTTTCATGTTATGGTATTTGTTTCATACTCTCAATCTCTCTAAAAATCATATTCTCTATCTATAAGACACTATAAATGATTTAAGACTTCCTAGCCAAATAACAGCTCTTTTCTATAATATTATTCTTAGAAAATCTGCCATAAAAAATTGCAGTACCATTCTAATCAGTTCACTGGACTCTAAAATGAAAATAAAAATTAGATAAAAAAAAAAAAAAACTTTTTTTCAACCCATACCATAAATTTATAGAAAATTTACATTCCACGATTGCTTGAATATGTTGTTTTTAATTTCATAGTCAAACAGCCATATTTATTCATAATATTCTTTGTTTCTTAAACTTACAAACATAAAAATGTTATTTTATTCATTATGTAAATTAATATAGATACTATTTTCCAAGATAATTTCAATAAGGCGTATTCCAAATACGACAGTGAAACTGAAAATTTTATTCATTTGCTTGTTCTGAAAACTGTGAAACAACTAAATTCATTACGAATTCTTGATCACCTGTCATAAAAACTTGTCTCATATGATGTGCTTGTCGTTACAACATTCTTAAACAATTATGCATGTTTTACAAGATTGATTATGATCAGTATAATTGGTATAAGTCATTAAAACACAATACATGTGTCTTAAAAAATGTAAAACCACACACACAGAAAAGTACCTTTTACTAATTTTTATTTACTAAATTTCGTACCATTCTGCACAGATTATTAATAGCTTATATTAAAGGATATATTCTTTCAGTCAGGAAATACTTATCCAACTAAAATTATCTTTCTTAAAATTAAACGTATATTTATTTCAACTTATAACATAATATACGAGCTCATTGTCGACTTGAGAATGAATTTGGCTAAAATGTTAAAGTATAATAATTTTATAAATTTAATATAATCGACTTTATCTGCAAAATTTAAATATAATACTATGTTAAACTGTGAAAAAAATCTAAAATGGAAATAACGATAAATCATCAAACAACTAACCGACAATTAGGAAATATACTTTCATTTTATAATTTATTTCCTATCGATTCTATTGATTAATCAATAAAGACATTATTCATATGCTCTGCATACGGAAAATCAATACTTATTCTAGTGGAACACAGTTAATTAAAACAAAATGTTTTGAGCTTTATATAATTATTAAATCTTTATATAATAAGTATAAAAGCCTTATACAGTATTTAAAATACATCATGATTATTTTTGGTTTTATTGTTAATATATAAAACAATTTTAGCCCAATTAAGTTGCATTTATTTTTTTTAAAAAAAAGACTTTAATATTGATAACTTCGGAATGTATGAAATTTGTAATCAAAAAATGAAAAAAAATGTAAAATACTTTGACCATTTAGGATTTTATATTACAGAAATATATATTTTTAGAAACTAAAAATAATTAATAAAAATAGCATGAAAAAATTCTACCCAAAAAATATGTCTTTGTGTTGTGAAAAAAATGAGATCCTGTTTTGTAAACATTTATATTTAAACAAGCTTTAAATACATTGTACCCCTAAAATAATTATATTACAAAACCTAGAGTGTGTAAAATAGCCTTAAATTTTAAACACGAAACATTGTTTCATTATTAAAAACTATATCTTAGTAACATATTATGACTGAACTGAAATGTATAAAGATATCTTTATTTCAAGGGAAATTCATATTTTTGATTGTTATATTTTAGAGTTTCGTTGTCAAATGATTTCTTAGGATTATGATTCATTACATTAAAAGTACAATTTATTTAAAATTGGAAATAAATAAGGTCCAGTAAATTCAATGCCTTCTCTTCTTATTTCTTTTTATATAGAAATTAAAAAATTAAAATAATTTTGATTAGAATGATAGTTTACATTTTTCAAGTATTTTATCATTAGAAGTAAAATTATTTCTTGTGAGGATTAATTCTTGTAAAGTTTTGTTTCTGTTTTATTATAAACATATTAAAATCAATTAAAATAATTCTTTTTTGGTTTGAGTGGCAAATAAATATTTTGGTGTGATTCCATTTTCGGCAGAAACATTTACACATGGAGATTAATTTTATGTTGATAAAAGATTGCTTGAGATCTAACCCGAAACATTGCAAACACAACAGTATCTTTAAAAAAGAAAATAAACACTGTTGAACTAAAGTAAATATCAGTGCTAATTTAGTCACTATATTTAACCAAAAAATATAAATACACCAAATATTCTAAAAGTCGCACTAAATTTTCTGAAAAATCTTGGTATGCAAGATCGCATTTGAAGAATAAAATTAAAAAAAAAAATTACAAGGATTAAAAATGCTACATCAGCATAAACATTATATTAAACTAAACTACGAGTGGCAATTCAGCTCAAAATCATGGAATATTTATCATTTAAAAATGCATAAAATGAAGAGTATGACTTAAAAAATAAATTATTTTTAGAATAACTGTAAATATACTGATATTCACAAACATATACCCAAATATAACAAAAAAACCCAATTTACCGGCATCATATTCATACACTATGTTACAATGCATATTTCAACAGCAAGTATTGAACAGAATCATGAATATTTGCATTAGCTAGCAAAAATTTCAATATATAAATTTAAAAGGATTTAGAAAATTTTGAACCAAATTAAAATATAAAGACCACAAATATGTTAAGCAGTTATTTAAATATTCATGATGAACTGTCTCTGGGTTATAATTGCAGCATCTGTACTTTTGGAATCTGTGCATATAATTTAAACAAATTTAAATATTGATTTTAATTACATTTTTATAGATTAT
>JAPDSC010111595.1:0-11550 GCA_026290005.1 Latrodectus geometricus | reverse complement strand
TATATATATAAATGCATTGTGGGTATATACTATTCTGTAATTTTTCTTTGAGGACATAAAAGGAGATATTTGTTTCTAGCGTATATATTTTATGCGATAAAATGCGGATTGATCCGAATAGGATTTCTCCTTTTCAAATGTACATTCGAAATATATTTTGTTTTAATAATCAGTTTTATTTGAAATCTTGTAACTGAAATGATGAAGAAATTATAGACTGACACTACAGTTATAACTACCGCAATTTTGTAATTCAATATTGCATGGTGTTAAGGCCTTCGAATTGTGTTAAATTAATAAAATTGAAAGTTTTGTTTATTTCATAGTCAGTATTATTTTCTTCGATAATTGGAGCAATATTTCCTCAAATGTTTTGAATAAATGTACTGCGGGTACTAAATTAACTAAATAATTAAAAAGTCTTCTAATTAAAAAATCTGTGAACCTTAAGAGCTCTTCTTATATTTCTAAAATAATTATGTTGTGAGTTACTGATATTAGTTAGGAACCAAAGAAGACAAGTGAATCTTAGCTAAGTAGTTAGTCTTAGCTAAGTAGTTAGAACGAATCTATACATATGTTATTTTCTCTTAATGTTTAATATCATACAAAATATTCACTGTGTACAAACATAAAGTTATGGCATCAAATGTTTAGTTGGCTAATGTGTCACCCTTTGCAATTTTCTTTTGCGCACGAAGGATATTTCTTCTATTATTTAAAGTCGATTTGTGAACGCTGACAATCATCATTTACCGAGAAAGAAATAGAACCGACGAACTGTTTAACTAAAGATCAAATAGTTTTAAATCACGATGCTTTTTGTAGAAAATAGCTTGCGAAAATAGTTTATCGTTATTTTACACTCATTCGTATTGTGGATTTATGATTTTATTTGGAATTATTGGAGTATAAAATCCTTAATATTCAGTTTCTTTATTTTGATATTCTATTATAGGCTATAGAATAAAGTCTAATTAGAAAACGCGAGTCCATTTTGATATCATTTGAATATTATTAATAATATTATATTAATTTTTTGTCTATAGAATCTTTTTATATAAACAATAGTAATTAGAAAAAGAAATATTTGAAAATATTTTATGTTTCTCTTTGAGATAAATAAAAAAAATAATTCTAATAATTTAGACTAAAATTCATCAACGATAGTATCAAATAAATCTGAAGGGATAAGAAAAATATTCAATTATTTTATGGGTTATGTGAGAAATCATAAAAGCACTCAATCTAAAATTTTAATTAAGTAATTCCCTCAATGTAATAAATCTTATTTTCTGTTCCGATGACAAATGAGAAAAATGATCTTAAATAAACAAAGATTTAATTATAATTTAGAGAAAAGTTTTCTTCATTCAGAATTTTTTTTCTATTTTCTTTGATTAAACTCAAACAATTTCTGTAAGTAAAGTATTTATGATTTAAAAATGAATCTCTTTCTAATATTTTTATTTGTGGAATAAATTTTAACAAAGGTAAAAAAAAAAAAAATAACTGTTTAGCTTTACTTTTTTATGAAAAATTTACAGCAATGAATGTTAATAGCAAAAATATTTTTATGAATCTGAAAATAAGAGACAATCATAAATATATTGACATGTTTCGAACAAATGGTTTTTATGCTTCACTTTTAATATTTATTTTTGCTTAATTTTTATTCCCTTCCTTTTTATAAATTTTCTTGAAATATAGAGTTTTATGTTACCACTCTATTCGAAATAACACAAATTCTTACCATTTTTTAAAAATAATGAAGAAAATAAAGCTAATTTTTATTAATATTTTTAAATAAGTTCCTTATTAAAAATAAAGCTAATTTTCTTAAAATGTTTTTACAAAATATAATACATGTTGTGCATTCGTGTTGTTTCACAGCATTTAATTGAGAACTGCATTTTTATAAATTTAAATTTTGAAATATTTTTATTTATATAATCATTATAGTATAATGCTTTTAATATATACTCAAGGAAAGTTTTCAATACGTTCTTTATATTTCAAAACAGAATAGCTAAAAATACAAAATTAGAATACGAAAAGGTTTCATTTTAGGGATTAACAAATGATGCTTTACAGGAAAGAAAACAACTTGAGATTTTTTTGTTATATGTGACACATTCTGAACGGGAATTATAAAGAAAAAATAATTCCTTCTTTATGTCAAATGATGAATGAAAATCTGTTTCTGCTGCTCAGATATGAATGAATTATGTTTGAAGAATTTTATATCTATTACAACACTTTCGTTATGAACAAGAATTTATGCACCCAACACATTTTTGCAAAGTATTCGTTTTTTAATAATTCACAACCAATGGAATGAAGAAGAATAGTAAGAATCTTCACTAGACAGTCTTGATATTCTCTAATCCTGGAGAAATAAAAAAATATCAGCTTAAATCGAATGGACATTTCGATCCAAACTCCAATTGAACAAAAAAAAAGAGCATATTGCATTTTGTGTTCCTGTTTTTGTTTACCCTTTTGTAAAACAAATTGAAATATATGTTGTGGTTATGTTTCCTGGTTACAGAATTCTCGAGTGAGTACATGAGTATAATTGTTTCTCTATTGCAACTGAAATCAAATCTCAAAAAGTGAAGTTCTACCAGAAGACAAATGTTTTCAATTGTTCAGCTTTCCTTCATAGGGGTTAAAATTTGTGTATTCGCACTGAGGAACACAAGAATATTAATTACCATTGCCTCAATATCATTTGATATTTCAAATATTAAAATATGTTGAACTTTTGAATATGATATTTATAAATAACATATAATATTACTTTAAAATTACCTTTATTGAATATTGAATAATTCAATGTGACTTTATCCCATTGATGCGTATTTCAAAAATAAAAATGTGTGTTTAATATTAGATTTTTCTGATATTTTATGTTAAATGTTGAGATTCTCATATCTATAGCTTTCTGTGGATGCTTCACTGTTAAAATTGATAGGAAAGAAGTGTAAAAATATACATTTCCTTTCATTCACAATCACAGTTAGTTATCAAAATTGTTTATTCTTACTTCGTTTCGACAATTTGAAACCTAAAATCTTTTGCATAATCTTCTTAAATTTTCCTAGAAAGAATTAAATCCCGTAATTAAAGAATTTTATTAAAAATTATCGCAGAAGCAAAAATTTGTAATGCCGAGTACCACTATTTGAAAAATCGGCATAATAAATTTCCCAGAAAGGCAGTTATATTTTAGTTAATTTTGACACATTCATTTTCTTTCTTTATTTAATATCGATCCTTTATTATTCCTTTTATAAATCTTGTTAAAAAGTGGAAAAATTAAAACTTCTTTGAACTGGGTTTTTTTTTTTTTTTTTTTTTTTTTTTTTTTTTTTTTTTTTTTTTTCCCAGAATGTCCAGAATTCATTGTGACTTTTCTTCCGCTTCATTTTGATTGAATTTGAAAAAAATAATGAACAGCATATTTCTAAATTAATTGTTATTTTTGACACATACTTTACTCTTTCTAAAATGTATTTATCAATTAGGCATATATGTTTTTACGCAAAAATCTTCTTTCTCATAAATATTATATAAAATTAAATTTTTAAAAGAATTTTAAAGAAGCAGTTAAATTTAATACCATAGCAATAACTCCATAAATATCTGAATTAAATATCTGTGAACACTGGCACAAATGTTAATAAATATTTCAGTACAATATTTAGCTATATTCTACGAATAGGGCTCGTTTAAATCCATAAAATATTCAATTATATATATTTAGAAATATTCAATATTTAAAAATATACATGTGCTACTAACCATATAAAACTTAATTAATAAATACAATTTAGAAAAGCATTTGAAATTACAAATTTTTTCAAAAAATACCAGAAATAAATATTTATGAACACTGATACAAATATTCATAAATACTTCAATGTAGCATTTATCACTGTTCTATGGGTACGGTATTTTTTATATCCATAAATATTCATTAGCATATTTAGAAATACAAACGGTGATAATTCAATATTCAAAAAATGGATATGTGCTACTTAGAACCTAACCTTTCTAGAATTATAAGGAGTGTGAATACATTTCTGACCTTTTACTTTCGCAATGAAAATGAAAAAGAAAATGAAAATTTTGAAAAGAAAACGTTGGGTGGAAACAGATTATTAGGTAAAAAAAAAAGAATTTTATTATGTACAAGCTTGAAAATTCTAACTTCTGCGTTTAGTTTTTAGATTATGCGAATATTAAGCAAACTAAATAAATCTATTTGATGCCCTATTCAGAGTTTACACAAATAATATTAAATAAGTATATAAATAAAGTAAACAAATTGAGTTGAAAAAAATCAGCTTATTTGTACCTCAGCACATTTTGTTTACTTTAAACTAAAATAAATAATCTAATCCCATATTATATTCCAAAGTTTCTTTTGAAAATCCAACTTATACCATATTATATTTCATTTCTCATATGAGTAGTAGAAATCAATTACTTAAAATAAAGTGTGATTTTGATAGTCGCTTTGACAAATTAAATGGAGACTTCAATGAAAAAACAAGCATAAATGCAGTAACAGTTGTAAGCAATAAATACAATTTAATCTTGAGTTAAATTCATATTTCTAATGAAAATTCAGAGTGTATTGAAGAAACAATATTTTAATTTTAAATGTTATATGAACACATGATGGAAAGAAAAGCCATACCTGTAAAGATATAGCTGCAACAGAGTTTGAAATATTATATAATTTACTATTTTAAAATAATTAATTTTTAATATACTTAAAATATAATTTTTCTTTGAGTCATTCACAACGAATCTAGGAATATTGAACCATTTATAATTTTTACACTCAAATATTTTCATTTGTATTCATTCATTAATGAAGTCAATAATAGTTTACTCGTTTTGCAGTTTAAGTTTATTCACTTTTATCTGTGAAGCAATAAAAGAAATTTAAAAAATAATATATTCTTTCAGTCAAAAGTAGCACATTGGAAATAGGACAAGAATAAACTGAATTGTTCCAAGATCAAATATATGTCATTGATAAAGCAAATAACAATTGTTTCCCAGAATTCTTTTTCTCCATAACATACACAGAAATACAATTCTAAGGAAAGAAGGATTCATTAATGAATAGATTGTTAAAAGAAAATTTAATTACATAAAAGATATCAACATTATTTAATATATGATTCCGCATAAACAATTTTATGGAACGTATACTATATCGAGAAAATTAATAAATCCTCTTTACAACAGGATAGTGACAGATATAAAAGCAAAATACATTTATTGGAAACCTTTTAGGATATACTAGTTCCAATAAAATCTCAATCATATTATCAAAATCATAAAATATGCTTACTTCCTATCATATTCACCCCGAAATGCTAAAGCAAAATCATTTTTAGTACCATGTATTGAATGTAATTTCTAAAATGAATTTCAATGGAAATCTTACTTTAAGATGAATTTCCATCTCTCAGTATAATATAAAACGAAAAAGTAAAACTGAGAATATAAATTACTAATTGGAATTTCTAAGCTTAATTAGATGTTCAAAAAATTTCTGCATTTCTCTCTGAATTATATATTAATAAATTAAATATTTCATCATTAAATACAGTGCACATTTAAAATAATATATTTCTTAAAAATTTAAACTATAATTATTTAAAGAAATGGTTTTCTGTTTTTGACAGACTTCTGTATTTGATAGTTATTTTCATTTTTATAACGACTGCATGAAAAAATTAATTTAATCCCGAAACAAAATAGTTTAAGCATTTTGAAGAACAATATCAAATAGTTACGAATTTAATTAGGAAAAAATTTGATCAATACTTATTATTTATTGATATAGGTGAGAGTTTTTTCACCTTAATCAATTAATTTTCACCTTAATCACCCACCTGTTTGCAAAACTACTTGATTATAGGCATATTATACTTATGCCACTAATTGATTTTTCCATCAGATCAAATGTAATAAGTAAAAAAGGATCAATCTTTACACATCAAACGGTATCCATTTCTCTGTGACTGTTGTTTCACCGGCATCCGTCCCTGTTCCTAGTCCATAGTCTGGCTATACAAGTTAAATAGAAGCAACCTCTCTGTATTCCATGAAGCATAGTTAAAAAGCTTACAAAGTGCAAGTAGAAAGAATTGCCATTCTTCAAATAAGCAATACCTCCTGTCATATAATGCCACCAGGAACCCTACAGCTAATCATAATGTGCGCACGCGCTGCTATATTAATGTGATAATTTTTCAGTAGTTTTCAATTACTGATTACAATTGGCTAAAAACTCTTGAAATAATCAGGTAGTCTCCATGATATTTCAAAATAAAGGAAATAAACGCCAATTTGTAAATTAAGTATCATCTCTCCCTTTAGTAGCATTTTATATTCCTCATTTTTGAACCAGTTCGCTCAAAAATTCTACAGAACACCTTAATTTAATTCAGTATAAAAATCTCAATGATGTTTGGAATTGCTTAGATAAATTTTCTTTATGATGTGCCATTCTTCATAAACATTCAAAAGTGTTTTTTATAACTAGTATGTGCTTAAGCACTACTAGTTATAAAAAACACTTTTGAATGTTTATGCTTGTAATTTGAGAGCATATATTCATGGATTTAATTAAATATATTTAATGAAATGTTTGATTTGAATTAAATTCAACATGATAAAATACTATATAAGATTTTAAAAATCATGTTATAGCATAATTCTCTTAAAATTGAATATAAGCATTCAAAATAATTCAATTTGAAAAAAGAGTTTTACATTCCTCTCTAAATATATTTTTAAGTTAAATTATCTAATGTATATTAAGAAGAGTGGGAGTTATTCATTAAAAAAAGAGTGTATGAGATGCGGGAAATATAATATTCCGTTCTAGAATTTAAGTATTCAGAAGAAAAATAAACTCCAAACTTTTTCTATCTTTGAGTCGAAAACAATAGATGCCTGTAATCTTATTTTTTATACTTTGATATATAAGTTACCCTCCTAGTGTATTACTTAGTTCTTCTTCAGTTGCGATGGATTCCCTAGAGAGACAGAGCTCAGAAGCAAAGTTCAGGAAAATTGTTTTCTTTTTAAACCATAATTTATAGTATCCTAAATTGCAAAGATTCTTTTTTATTTTTTTGAAAGCAGATAGAGAAATAGAATCTTTTATTTTTTTACATATGATTTGATAAAAATTTTAAAAATATATTTTTCACTGATATAGCACATACAATTCACTTAATATAAGAATTTAGTTTAAACAAAGTTCTCAAATAACTTTTTAGAAGAAATTAAAGTATACAAATAATTTTCTTGAACTAAATAAAATGTTCTTTCTCAGATACAATAGAAAAGTTAAAATAATCAGTACAATAATTTTTGTTTATTTATTAAAAGTTGTTTTGATTATAAGTAATAATTAAACAAATTAAATTCTGTATTAACAACTAATTTAAGTTTCCAGAAAATTAATCTACATTAAACGAAATAACTGCCTACTAGTCTAGTACAGAAAAATATTTCTACATACTTTAAAATATTATAGCTATTGGTTGTATGAGGACAATAACATGTCATCAACCATCTAAACTTCTTAGTTATTGGCAAGGAAGAATTTAAAAATAAGAATAGATGTATATTCAATATCATTATACCATTACAAAAGAGTTTAGAATATTTTTATTCATGTATTTAATGATTTGAATAAAATTTATCAAATGAATTTTACTATGATAAATTATTTTTAAAGTAAAATGATTAATTTTATTAGCGTTGAACTTATTATTTCTTCATTCTCTTATATGTGCCAAACATTCACTTATATTTCTAAATTATTGTGAAAAGTTTTAAAAAACATGTATATGATTTTTTTAAACTAAAATTGGAGTAACATATGCATATGTTACTCCAATTTTAATAATACATAATATCTATCAATTCCAAAATTTAAATATAATCAATTAGTAAATAGAAATAAAAATTGCTCATTTTTAATTTAAAACAATCTGCTGAAATTCTTGAATTTCCTATCATTAATCCCTCTTCTTCATCATCATATTATTTATTACATTTTCTACCTACAAGTAATTCCCGAGAAAATACTTGAGTACATTATTCATAATGATGAGGAATTTATCAACATTTTGTTAAATTAGGGAATCTTTCTAAGTTATTTGAAGAAATATTTAGTCATGCTATCAATTATAAGAAATGCTGTTGATAAGCGTTTTTTTTTTTTTTTTTTTTTTTGTGAACAATATTTGAGTGCGTGAAGTGGCACTCAAATATTGTTCACAAATGTTAGATAGGATTTAATTAATATGATTTTGTGTTTGAGGCATATCTACAACTTGAATAATCATGAATGGCTTTCAGATTAATCACGAATAATTTTTTTAGTGGCAGGGTACATTAATAAGCTAAAATATATCATCGTTTATAATTGAAGTCTGTGAATATCTGCAAAATAATTTCAAATAGTTGCTTATATCCTTTTACAGTTTTTAATGAATTCATTTTGTAAAAAGGTCCAAATCCATGAAAAGTTACCCATATCAGTATGGAACCATCGCAAACATTATAATGTAATTTACAATCTAGTTTCCTGACATCAGTGAATCTGGGCCCCACATATGTCCTATTACCTATCCTATATCAGAAAGAATAGTAACTTTATCTCAAGTATGCCATTTAAAAATTTCTGATTTCACTTAAGGCATAGTAGATGTGCTACCTTGCCGAAATATTGTAAACTATGACATTTTGTTAATGCACCTTTATTTAACCTTCTTTTATCCATTCCTTTAATGCTACTTTCCTTACTTATTCTAACGAGAAATATTTCCTACTTTTCTGTTTCATTATTGCAATTATTTGAAGCAGAGTTTTGGATTATATATATATATATATATATATATATATATATAACACTAAGCATACGAAAACCAATTTCAAGTATTTTAATATGAATTGTGTATTGCCTTCAGGGACTTCATATACAGTGGTCCGTATTCATATATTGCAATAGAGAAACCCGAAAAACTTCATACACCCATCCGGATATGCATGCTTAGGGCCCAGCAGAAAATGTTCAACAGGGGTTTGGATCAATCCTGGGAATTTATAGTCCGAATAACTTGTCCTATTACTAGACCATTGTGAGCCCCTTAGGTGTATTTCACTTAAAAAAAATTCAGTCATTGTGAGATTTCATTTTTACATTTATCTATACTATCATAACTCTCCTGTTAAAAAGTGGTAAGAAATACATTTTGATTGATTAATCAATGTCCTTTAAGGATTGATGCTCTTATATCTTTGATTAGTTAGTGTCCTTCCACCGATTCAATACTTCAACTTGCAAAGCTAGTGTGATTGGTTTTGTAGTGAGTTCTAGTTTGATAGTCCTATAAATTATTTTCTCTGCAAACTAAGAAACACAAAATAAGAAATTTCTAAAAGAACTTTAATAAGCAGATTACTACTAGATGCTTTTAGTATTTGCTCGTATTTTAGATAATTTATATTTTTTATTTCTTTTGCCAAATAATACTTGTGCTGCTGAAATTATTTCCTTTAAAAAACATTATTTTTTAAGCAAAATTTCTTTTTCATTCAATCAAAAATGTAACAAAAAATATAAATAACATTTAAAGGAGAAAGTCAATATGTTTACTTAGTCCCTATTATACATTTAAATTTTATACATCATAAGAAGAAGATAAAAATCATAAGATTTGAGTAAGCTATTTGGAAATTAATTGTTCTTTGTGAATGAAAATTCCTCTATTTCAATTATCCTTCTCATTTTGCAAATTTAAATAATTTAATGTTTTTTATTATTCAAAACAATATGATATTTTTAAAAGGAAATTTAATTTGTGAATAATATGAAAATTTTCAGAATAGGGAATCTGCAGGAGTTTCTTAATTATAACATGTATATACTGATTTATATTTAAATACATTACAAAATTTTTAATTAATGAAATAAAATTGTTTAATATATTTAAAAATAAATGAATTATGTTTATCTGCCATAAAAATAAGAAAATTTTTCTTAAATTTATCAATTTCTCTTAAAGTTTTTATAATATAAAATCGATTTTTATTAATATAAATTTAATTACATTATTAATTTATTAACATTATTATAACATAAATAATATTTATTAATATAAAATCTTATTAGTTAAATATATATAACAACACTTAACTTAATTTTAATAGCAACGAAAAATAAAATTATAACGAAACATATTCTGAAAATGATTGAATGCTATAAGTCTTTAATGCATAATTAACATTTCTGAGTAATTCGCCAAAAGTATTCCACAAAGTGTAATGGAATTATAATTATTACCTGGAAAAATACAACTTTTCAAAAATAGTCATTTAATTTGATGATATATTTAAAAATGTTAAAATATCTTTGGAGAGAAGTTAATAGCATATAATACTGACTTGTTAACCAAGAGTTAAGTTATTTAAGAAATTAGTTTGAATTTCATTTGCAAATATAGAATAGAATCTAACAATTTCAGTAACTTGTGTGTGTGTCGGACTCTAATGTTTTAAAATTTTTGGTACTTGATATACTTTATTTTAATAAACAGACATTACTTGTAAATGATGCATAATTAACATTTACAATGAATCTAAAAATAAAATAAAACCGTCTTGAATAGACAAATAAATTGTTTATCTTAGAGAAATATTTGCAACACAATATTTTTATCTTTTATTAAAGGAGTAATCTAGAGTTATGGCAAATATTCACAATAAATGTATTAACGTTGATAATATTAAATGTAGTAGATATTTTAATAATCATTTGGTTATTCTCAGAAATATATTTTCAAATTTATAGTATTTAACAACCAAAAATTTTGACATTGATACCATTTATTTATATCTATTTATTATTATAAAAATTTATAAAAGAAAATCATTTCATAATAAATTTTTTTGTAACTAAATGTAATAGTTAGACTTAAAATACCTCTATAAACTTCTTGAGAAATGTTATTTCATTTTATTCACTTAGACGTAAAGTATCAAAAATATATTGATGTAAAGGCACCAAAAAACCCCTTGTTAATCTAAATCTTACGGAGGTAAAAAAGATGTGATTCTTAATAAATAACAACCACTTTAATCTTATAAGCTTCTTTTTGTTGACAATAAATTATTTTTTATTTCAATGAATTATTTCAGAAATTTTCTTTACAGGTAATGAAGTTTAAATATTTTTCTGTCTATAGCATGTATACTGTTATGAATGGACGCTTTCATTTTAAAATTTCTAAGCTTCTCATACTGTTCTAAAATTCTTGTAAATTCCAATGCCTACTGTTTAAATGACTTTACTTCATTAATTATCATATAGATGGCACTAGTTTGATTTGACCTTACCTTACTTTAAATAATTTTATCTGAACAGTGACTATCTGCATATACATACTACTAGTTCAGAATTCGTATTTTATTTTTTAACTATAAAAATACATATTTATCATT
>JAPDSC010111576.1:0-11936 GCA_026290005.1 Latrodectus geometricus | reverse complement strand
ATTTTGAAAAATTTGAAGAATAATTTTGGCCATATTCACATTGTGCACTGAGTTTTACAAAATTTTCATGTAGAAAAACTGTCATTAATTTAACAAAAATCAATTATATAAATATTTTGATGGGTCCATTTATTACATGAAATACACTTTTTACTGATCAAGGTGATAAATTTATTATAAAAGCATTTTATTAAGAAAAATATATTTTATAATGGTGTTGTCTTATGCTCCGAAACTATTAACGCGTTATCGTTTTATACTATTCTAAACTTTAAGTAAAATATTTGAAATTTTATTTCTAGGCGTAGTATGTTGTTGTGACATATTTAAGCAAAGAAATTTAGCCAAAAATGTACTTTCCCCATGGTCAGAATATACTAAATGTACAGATGTCTCTTCCAGGTTTTAATATAGACAATTGGTGAGATATAAATAACCACACGTACATGATACTCGAAAAAATTGCTTTAAGTGGATAATTAATCAATCTATATTGAAATTAAAAGCTGCATTTAACTTAATTTGAATGAGTAATACAATTTCTGTTATTATTTTCATTATAAAAAGTGGAAATTTAGAAAAATTAGAAGAAAAACTTTGGCCATATTGACATTGTGCATTGAATTTTGCAAAATTTTCATGTACAAAAACTGTCATTAATTTAACAAAAATCAATTATATAAACATTTTGATGGGTCCATTTATTACATGGAATACACTTTTAACTGATCAAGGTTATAAATTTATTATAAAAACATTTTTTTAATAAAAATATTTTTTATAATTGTGTTGTCTTATGCTCCGAAACTTAAAACGTGTTATCGTTTTATACTATTCTAAATTTTAAATAAAATATTGGAAATTTTATTTCTAGGCTTAGTATGTTGTTGTGACATATTTAAGCAAAGAAATTTAGCCAAAAATGTACTTTCTCCATGGTCAGAATATATTAAATGTACAGATGTCTCTTCCAGGTTTTAATATAGACAATTGGTGAGATATAAATAACCACACGAACAAGATACTCTAACAATTTGTTATAAGTGGATAACTAATCAATCTATATTTACATTAAATGCTGCATTTAACTTAAAATGAATGAGTAATGCAATTTCTGTTATTATTTTCATTATAAAAAGTTGAAATTTTGAAAAATTTGAAGGATAATTTTGGCCATATTCACATTGTGCATTGAGTATTACAAAATATTCATGTACAAAAACTGTCATTAATTTAACAAAAATCAAATATATAAATATTTTGATGGGTCCATTTATTATATGAAATTCTCTTTTAACTGATCAAGGTGAAAAATTTATTATAAAAATATTTTTTTAAGAAAAATATTTTTTCTAATGTTGTTGTCTTATGCTCCGAAACTATTAACGTGTTATCGTTTTATACTATTCTAAACTTTAAGTAAAATATTTGAAATTTTATTTCTAGGACTAGTAAGTTTTTGTGAGATATTTAAGCAAAGAAATTGAACCAAAAATGTACTTTCCCCATGGTCTGAATATACTAAATGTACAGATGTCTCTTCCAGGTTTTAATATAGACAATAGGTGAGATATAAATAACCACACTATCATGATATTCGAAAATTTGCTATGAGTGGATAACTAATCAATCTATATTTAAATTAAATGCTGCATTTAACTTAAAATGAATGAGTAATACAATTTCTGTTATTATTTTCATTATAAAAAGTGGAAATTTAGAAAAATTAGAAGAAAAACTTTGGCCATATTGACATTGTGCATTGAATTTTGCAAAATTTTCATGTACAAAAACTGTCATTAATTTAACAAAAATCAATTATATAAACATTTTGATGGGTCCATTTATTACATGGAATACACTTTTAACTGATCAAGGTTATAAATTTATTATAAAAACATTTTTTTAATAAAAATATTTTTTATAATTGTGTTGTCTTATGCTCCGAAACTTAAAACGTGTTATCGTTTTATACTATTCTAAATTTTAAATAAAATATTTGAAATTTTATTTCTAGGCTTAGTATGTTGTTGTGACATATTTAAGCAAAGAAATTTAGCCAAAAATGTACTTTCTCCATGGTCAGAATATATTAAATGTACAGATGTCTCTTCCAGGTTTTAATATAGACAATTGGTGAGATATAAATAACCACACGATCATGATACTCGAAAAATTTGCTATAAGTGGATAGCTAATCAATCTATATTTACATTAAATGCTGCATTTAATTTAAAATGAATGAGTAATACAATTTCTGTTATTATTTTCATAACAAAAAGTGGAAATTTAGAAAAATTAGAAGAAAAACTTTGGCCATATTGACATTGTGCATTGAATTTTGCAAAATTTTCATGTACAAAATTTGTCATTAATTTAACAAAAATCAATTATATAAATATTTTGATGGGTTCATTTATTACATGCAATGCACTTTTAACTGATCAAGGTGATAAATTTATTAGAAAAACATTTTTTAATAAAAATATTTTTTATAATGTTGTTGTCTTATGCTCCGAAACTATTAACGTGTTATCGTTTTATACTATTCTAAACTTTAAGTAAAATATTTAAAATTTTATTTCTAGGCGTAGTATGTTGTTTTGACATATTTAAGCAAAGAAATTTAGCCATAAATGTACTTTCCCCATGGTCAGAAAATACTAAATGTACGGATGTCTCTTCCAGGATTTAATATAGACAATACGTGAGATATAAATAACCACGCGAACAAGATTCTCTAACAATTTGTTATAAGTGGATATTTAATCAATCTATATTTAAATTAAATGCTGCATTTAAGTTAAAAAGAATGAATAATGCAATTTCTGTTATTATTTTCATTATAAAAAGTGGAAATTTTTAAAAATTAGAAGAAAAACTTTGGCCATATTCACATAGTGCGTTGAATTTTGCAAAATTTTCATGTACAAAAACTGTCATTAATTTAACAAAAATCAATAATATAAATATTTTGATGGGTCCATTTATTACATGAAATACACTTTTAACTGGTCAAAGTGATAAATTTATTATAAAAACATTTTTTTAAGAAAAATATTTTTTCTAATGGTGTTGTCTTATGCTCCGAAACTATTAACGTGTTATCGTTTTATACAATTCTAAACTTTAAGTAAAATATTTGAAATTATATTTCTAGGCTTAGTATGTTGTTGTGACATATTTAAGCAAAGAAATTTAGCCAAATATGTACTTTTCCCATGGTCAGAAAATACTAAATGTACGGATGTCTCTTCCAGGATTTAATATAGACAATACGTGAGATATAAATAACCACACGAACAAGATACTCTAACAATTTGTTATAAGTGGATAACTAATCAATCTATATTTAAATTAATTGCTGCAGTTAACTTAAAATGAATGAGTAATGCAATTTCTGTTATTATTTTCATTATAAAAAGTTGAAATTTTGAAAAATTAGAAGGATAACTTTGGCCATATTCATATTGTGCATTGAATTTTGCAAAATTTTCATGTACAAAAACTGTCATTAATTTAACAAAAATCAATTATATAAATATTTTGATGGGTGCATTTATTACATGAAATACATTTATAACTGATCAAGGTTATAAATTTAATATTAAAACATTTTTTTAAGATAAATATTTTTTATAAATGTATTGTCTTATGCTCTGAAACTATTAAAGTGTTATCGTTTTTTACTATTCTAAATTTTAAATAAAATATTTGAAATATAATTTCTATGTTTAGTATGTTGTTGTGACATATTTAAACAAAGAAATTTAGCCAAAAATGTTTCTTCCCCATGGTCAGAATGTACTAAAAGTACACATGTCTCTACCTTTAATATAGGCAATACGTGAGATCTAAATAATCACACGATTATGACACTTTACAAATTGCTCTAAGTGGATAACTAATCAATCTATATTGAATTTAAAGGCTGCATTTAACTTAAAATGAATGAATAATTCATTTTCTGTTAATATTTTCATTATAAAAGGTTGAAATTTTAAAAAATTAGAAGAATAATTTTATCCATATTCACATTATGCATTGAATTTTGCAAAATTTTCATGTAGAAAAACTGTTATTAATTTAACAAAAATCCAATATATAAATACTTTGATGTGTCCATTTATTATATGAAATACACTTTTAAAGGATTCAGGTGATTAATTTAATATAAAAACATTTTTTAAGAAAAATATTATTTATTAATGTGTCGTCTTTTGCTCCGAAACTATTAAAGATTATTGATTTATACTATTTTAAACTTTAAATAAAATATTTGAAACCTCATTTCTATGTTTAGTATGTTGTTGTTACATATTTAAACAAAGAAATTTAGCAAAAAATGTACTTTCCCCATGGTCAGAAAACACTAAAACTACAGATGCCATTTCCAAGTTTTAATATAGACAATACGTGAGATATAAATAATCACACGATTATGATACTCTAACAATTTTCTATATGTCGATAACAAATCAATCTATGATGAAATTAAAGGCTGAATTTAACTAAAATTGAATGAAAAATTCAATTTTTTTTAATATTTTAACTATAAAAAGTTGAAATTTTGAAAAATTAGAATTATTTTGGCCATATTCACATTGTAACTTCAATTTTGCAATATTTTCATGTACAATAACTTTTATTAATTTAACAAAAATCCAATATATAAATACTCTGATGGGTCCATTTATTATATGAAATACACTTTTAACTGATTAAGGTGATTAATTTAATATAAAAAACATTTTTTTAAGAAAAATATATTTTATAAATGTGTTGTCTTATGCTCTGAAACTATTAAATTGTTATCGTTTATACTAAGCTAAACTTTAAATAAAATATTTGAAATTTTTTTTGTATGCTTAGTATAATGTTGTGACATATTTAAGCGAAGAAATTTAGCCAAAAATGTACTTTCCCCATGGTCAGAAAATACTAAATGTACGGATGTCTCTTCCAGGTTTTAATATAGACAATATGTGAGGTATAAATAATCACACAATTATGATTCTCTAATACTTTGATATAAGTGGATATCTAATCAATCTATATTGAAATTAATGGTTGCATTTATCTTAAAATGAACGAAAATTTCAAATTCTGATATTATTTTCTGTATAAAAAGTTGAAATTTTGAAAAATTAGAAGAATCATTTTTGCCATATTCACATTGTGCTTTGAAGTTTGCAATATTTTCATGTACAAAAACTGTTATTAATTTAAAAATAATCCAATGTATAATTACTTTGATGGGTCTTTTTACTATATGAAATACACCCTTAACTTATTAAGGTATTTAATTTATTATAAAAACATTATTTTTGTAAAAATTATTTTTATAAGTTTGTTGTCTTAAGCTCCAAAACTATTAAAAAAAATATGCTCATGGTATATGATTGAAATCAACCATTCCTCATACGAAAAGATCTGAAGCATTTATTCTGGATAATTGACTATTATCATCAAACAGTTAATTCATAACAATTAATTTTCATACTGGTGTACCCAAAAGTGTTCGTACACTTATGAGTTTCAATTAAATATTGCTTTATTCATTAATAAAATTAATATTTCGTTGTGAAAATTTTCTAATAATATCTATGGATATGTCTTGGCAAAACTACATAAAATATTTTATGAACATGGCAAAAGTTATTTTTTGGAAAAACAATAATCTAAAAACAAAATCATTACCTCACAAAAGTCTTCGTACATTTCAAAGAAATTTGCTCGCATAAATAAATATTGTAGTAATACTGACACTTAGTACTTTACCCGTATTTACAACAGCTTTCAAACCTCAATGCACAAAAGGGACACAGCTTCGCTAATTAGCGAAAATTCTTTCGCCACTTTGAGGAAACGAAGTGAATGGAATTTCAATGGCAACCCACAATGGGCACAAAACACACGACTCTTTGAAAAGAATGACAACCATAAGAAATCGAGGGACGTCCAGCGTTCAAATTGTTCTAAGCTTAACACTAAAATAAAGAAACATTAATCGCACAAAAATCGATTAAAAGTTTCTATTTAAAAGTATTTTAGAATTAAATTTGAAGGAAATAAAGAAGCGAAAATAATAAAAAAATTAAAATAAAACAATTTTAATTTTTTATATTAATTATTTTAATAATATGCATTTAAAAATAAATTAATAATTTCAAAATTAATAAAGGAACTTTTTTATATATTTAATAAAATTTTGATTTGTTTTTAAAAAATCATTAGCACAAAAAATACAAAATTTGAAATTTCGTTTAACATTTTTTTTTTACATTACCTCGAACATTCGATATTAATATTTGGATTTTAATTTAAGCATAGATTATACAAAACTACTGTTTCGAGCAATTCCCCAAATTTAACAGTTTCTGTTATTACTATTAAATTAAGGAAACAAATCTGAAACAAATAGAATAATTCTAAAGTTTCAATTATTACTCAAAATTTTGGTACTTAAAATACAAATTTTAGGAAATGTATGCTTGGATAAAGAATAAAATTTTTACCTTTATTCTTCCTTTGTATCATCACAATTGGCTGGTGGACAAAAATAGATAACGGACCATATAAAATCTTTAGAAATATTAGCGGGCGTGGATAGCTTTTTTCCCCATATATACTCAGCGATGCAGGAATCAAAGTAATCCCCTACCTGCCTGCTTCATAGTATTCATTTACACGCAAGATATTCATGTGAAATTTTAAGAACAGCACGCAACAATAAGACTAAAATAAAAAATAATGATACAAATTTACTCGCAATTATTCATTTACACGCATAGTAAAGTAATATTCATTTATCCGCAAGATATTCATGTGAGCTCAAATTTTGACGCAACATCGCGATTAAAAATAAAATATAACACAAATTTGTTGGTAAAACAAATAGTTGAAGCAGGGTAATTTTTTAAATTATTTTTTAAAATATTTAAATAAAGAGCCAGGTTCATTATGCAGTCAATAAATACAAAATTACCTAATCTTTATGTTCACATACACCCTCTCACAAGGACATGTCTACCACCATGCTTTAGTTTTCCAATCAAGGTCTTGGAATTAAGTTCTTCAATTTTCTTTCTCCATTCCATTATACGCCCATCGAAATCAAAAATGCTTAATTTGTTTTCATCTATGAATAAGACATAATTCTAATACGCTTCGGTATAATTTATCATTGATTTTGCAAAAAAAAAAAAAAAAGGTCTAAACTATTTTTCTTTTTTTTTACACTAGCAAAAAAAAAAAAAATTCTTTGACCAGAGCGCCGAACTAATCAACCTGATCTAAGTACTCATCGAACGGTTTCAAGGAAATTAGAATTAAACAATTTTTCAATAAATTCTCTGTAGAAATTCTTACAACACTCAAAAGTAGATTTTTCACTAATTTTTTAACAAATCTCTGATCACGTTGAGTTAGCTTTGCCGGGCGACCACTTCTTACCTTATCTTTGATCCAATTTTCTTTTTTAGAGCATTTTATCCCATACTACACAATTAGATTGCGGTAAATTTACTAATTTAGCGATATACTGGATGGTTTTTCAACTTTTATAATGAAAAATTATCAATTTTCCGATGCTATTCGATGCGACTACGAGTAATTTTTAAATATTATATAAAATGTAACACAGAAACACCTCAAAGAATAAAATCAAACAATCTTTTAAACAACACTAAAATGATAAAATAAAAAAATAGTTCCAGATTTTAGTCTTATTCAAATGAAATTTTACGAAAATGTTTCGGTGTACGAAAACTTTTGCGGTGTGTTTTATCTATGATTCCTTGCATTTTCAATTTAAAAAAAAAGAAAATAAGTCCTTATTAAAAACGCAAAGTTTCCTCTTATTCAGAATAGTATTGAAAAAATATGGTAAAAATATTGGCTTTATTTGAATTCAATTCTGGAATACAGCCATTTTTATATAAAATTTTAAAGGGACGTATTAAATTTTGTTTCTGGTTAAATACTACAGATTTTGTAGGAAAACAGAACTGAAACCAAACGATTGCATTGTACACTTTCCAACAAAGAAAAATAAACGGAATTAAAGTACTTTTTCCAAGACTTTTTAAGGAAACAAAGTGCATGGAAATAGCGAAACCATTACGTTATTAAATATTTTTCCGAATTTCTGAGAATCTGATAACATATTAACAGCATAATTTTAACATATTTACAGATGTTAGCAACTTCAGAAACTAACTTTAATAATACAATTTAATTAGCATGCATTCTAAATATGATGTTTTAACCCTTGACCCTGGATTTTCAAGGAGAATGAGACAATGATTATTGCTGATTGAATATTGTGTTGCAGAACTTGAAAAGAAACACCCCAGAAAGCAACATTATTTAAAAGTATCGAACAGCATTGCTTCCACATTTAAAAATATCACGTAACATGCTTAAACTCCCACTTACAAACAAAAGGGAAACAAATGTATTTACTATGTTCATGACTATTTGAGCAGAGGGAACAACCATCATTGTTCATCAGCATAAAACGTTCAGAATGATCCACGCAAATAACGACTAAATATTATTAACATTCGCCATAAAAAACATCTATTTGAATGAAGATTAATCAGAAACTTCAGAAAGACGTGTATAAACATTTCTTGAGAACGAGTATTTCATCGGCACTGTATTGAGTACTGTTTAGAATTGCTGTTTCCCTTTGGATTCTAATTACATCTATTACTGTTAAATAAAATAAAAACAATTTTGATGTTTAAAAGTGGACTTAGAGCTTATTAGCGTAAACATTATAAAAAAAAATAAAAAAAAATAAAATAAAAAAAAAAAAAAAAAAAAAAAAACGCATCTGGATTCCTACCTCTCGGGTGATGTGGAAAAAAAATCACTTTCTTTAAATTGTTTTACTACAACTTAAATATAAATTTATGCTCGTAAGTTAACTCATAAATATAATATCATAATGAAATATTCAATAGATTTACAGTTCTTAACGCTTTAAATATTTGAGTATTGTAGAGCACTTAAATTTTTAGATTAGCTTAATACATTGAAGTCTGAAATTCATTTTGTTTGACTAATTATTTGAGATATACTCATTTGTATGATTAAGCATACCATTAGAAATAAATACAAGCACATTAGAATAATTAAGTGATATTAATTAACTTGTGATACATTAAAACATTATTAAATTGGCATCAGGATAAAAAATGTATATTTTACTATGAATCGTGCACACACAAAAAAAAAATAATGTTTATTATAAATCTTACTAAAAATTGTAACAAATTTAATTTAATAATCATTAAATTAAAAAAGAAAATTTCTTTTTTCCTTAATTTAAGCTCTATGAAAATAGTTAAGTTAAATTTATTAACTTATGACACCTCATATATACACTTTTAGTATTCAGCTCTTTATTTTCAGAGTTTTTTATATTCTTTTGAAAAAAGAAATAAATTCCTATAGTCTAAGAAAATAAGTCAATGGATTTAATAAATAATTAAATTTTCATATTCGTATTTATATCAAAAAGTATAAAAATTAAGTATTTTCATGAATATAAAATATTTTAATCGACTAATTTACCCTTTTTGATATGTTGTAAACATAAATCCCTTATTGTAAGTACGCTGTTGAAATATTCCAACACTACATAATATTGAAATTTATATAATTATACTTTTTTAATAAAAGTAGTTACAATATTAAATCAAATCATAATACTTCCAACTATACCAAATGTCTCGAAATGTTGTCAATAGATGTCGCTACTAAATCTTCATTAAAAAGTAAAATTCTCTATTGGAAATATATTTTGTTCGTGAGAGATTTGTGTCTCTGTTATTAACTTAAAAGCACTGAATTCGATCTTTTATATTCTTTTACTGTTTACTAATAAATGTTAACTGAGATTTTAAAAAGACTTTTGTTTAAATAACCGATCAAATAGTTTAAAATGGTAGAAAATCGTTTCTTAGAAATAAGAAAATGAGCCTTGAGACATGTCAGTATGGGCATCATCTATAAAAATTGATCCCCCTTTTACGTACTAATTTTTTCCCCAGCATTCAATGAATTAAATATTCATTTAGTATTGAAAACTGCTATTTTCGCTTAGGCTTTAAAATATTTTAAAGAATAATATAATTGTCACAATAACGAAGGAAAATAAGATAAAAAATTGTTTTTATAATAGACACTGACAAAAAATTTACTATAACTGATTCATAAGAACTGGAAAAGAAACAACTAATAAACTTAAGCAGAGACATGATACAATGACATAACTCTGAGTCCACGCTAATCTGGCGTTCGAAATGTAGCTAGTTCAATATTTAATTCAATCTTGGGTAAGGAATTTTGATGCTAGGACAAGAAATGAAATAGGAGATAACTGCGCTTTTACTTTCTGCATGCACATACACCAGATGTGTGCTTGAAAATTTACTCTCCTTTGACACGTTACTAAGACACAATAAAAAAGTAAATATGTATTAGGAAAACCTTCATGAAAGATGGCCTCTAAATATTGAATAAGCGGAAATATTTAATGTTGTGTCTATCTAGTACATGTGTTTTATTTTGAATATAACTTTCTTTCTCAAATAAAATTTTGATTTCGAAAGAAATTCATGAAATCCAGCAACGCTCTCTGAGAAGAATGAGGGTTAGTTAAATCTTCAATAGATTTTGGGAGTTCTTTTCCGCTATATGTTAGAAATGTGGAGTGAAATGTTAAAGCACTATGTTGACCTACGCTTTCCTGATTTGTAAATATTTTAATTAAGTTTTAATGTTCATAAAAGTTTAAAACAAAGTTTTTAATTATCTTCTAGATGATTTGTACCCTTAATAGAAAAATGTTTTAAATCTAGGATTATGAAAAATATCAGCTTTCCCAACAGTTCAGAATAAATTTATCTTTTATGATATTGTCATAAATCTGGTATGGTGAAAGGATGTTTCCTGGTCAGAAACTGACCCCTATTAAATAGCAGGAAACTGACTATTCATTTCAATATGAATTATATGATAATTCATATTTTTCATATTATATGATAATTCATATTTTTCATATTAAGGCATAAATAATTTTCAAAGTAATTTTGTTTTTTTTACCAAATTAAGCGAATTATGCCTGTATAGACGCATATTCTCTAAGGGGGTCAGCTATTCTGTAATTTAAAATATTGTATGAGCCACTATCTTGCTTTATCCTGATTTTATTTTTCCTAAACATTTATAACGCAATAATTGCAACTCTTTAGGAGCAGATATTATTTAGCAAGAATTATCCAGGAATGTTCGATATCTACAAGGAATACATCTAACTTAACTTTCTCATGTCATGGAAAATTATTTAATGTAGTGATGATAAAACCTTAAGAAAATATAAATTAAAAAATTAAATGCTATATTGGAAAAAGCAGAATGCTAGTTGCTCAAAGGAATTATAGCTATCAACCACGATAGTCTCCGCACACATTGCAACTCTATAAATGACTCGATGCTTTATGTAGCAAACTGTTTTAAATATTATATAAAAGTGAGTGAACAGGAACAGCTAAAACTAAAACAAATTATTTTCTAAAAATTTCATTTATCGAGTTGACAACCGAATGATAATCTCTTTGACCGTTGGTTCAACAATTACTGGACTCAAACTTCTTCTTGAGCTTCGTTGTTTGTAGTGGTTTAGAATTCACTTTGAATTCTAAGTTTCGGTCCCGTTTACCCACTTGTGCATAAAAGGCCATAAGGCAAAAAACAAACAAATCAAGTTTTTATTTAATAAAAGTTAATATTTTCGAACAAGATTAAAATTTATGAAAATTTATCGTGTTTTGATTTAGTTCCTTCTGTTTAACATTTGTTACCATTAATAAATTGTAGGAAATTTTAATTGAAAATTACAAATTATATTGAGAAATATGAAA
>JAPDSC010111570.1:1978-24256 GCA_026290005.1 Latrodectus geometricus | reverse complement strand
TCTTAATAAAACACATGCATTTTCAATATTTCACAAACATTTTTTTTAATTTGACTGCCAAGATATGCATAACTGAGACAAGTTAACAGTAATCTGCAGGAATGATAAAAAAAGACGTTAAAAAATAGAACTGTAATCATAAATAAGATATTATTAAATGAAATCGAAATATGCTTAGATAATATCAATATTTAAAATATTTCCTAATTTTCTTAAGCTATATTCATTCACATCCTAATGATATGTTTAAGTCTATATATTATTATTAAGTCTATATATGTAGAAGTAAATATGTTTTTCATTTTTGATTCGTAACAAAAATGCACTGAAATTAAGGCATAATATTTTATTATTAAATGAAGTTTGTTTTATCATAAAAATAAACATCATTATTTATGATTTCTTAATCTAATGTCCTTCTTTTTCACGTTGATATGTTTCACTTGGCTAGGGGGTTTAGAGTTTATAATATTTCTTTTATTAATTACTTTTATTATTAGATTTTTCCTTACAAAAAGTGGATCAAACAAACTAAGCATAAGAGGGAATATCTTATCTATTTAAATAATGCAAAAAAAAAAAAAAGCTTTGTACCAAGAAATTTTGTGAAGATTGGTTTAGATGATCACGGTACTTATAATGACCGATTTCATTTGTAGCTACAGCATTTGTTGATTAGTGCAAGATAAAAAGATTTCAAATTGTAAAGTAATTACACCAATTACGAAATTTGGTATATAATTGCATTTTAATAATTAGCTGGAATTCTCATTTTGTATTAACATCTAACTCGAAAAATCACTAAATGAAAAAAATCATTGATTTCTTTCATTCACATTTTAGTAAATTTTAATAAATGCATATATGGGAAAACTTTTATTGATAGGTAGGTCAGATAATAAATTGAATTTTCATATATGAGATTTGAAGTCATCGTGATAATAAAATTTCATAACTCTGAGAAGGAAAATTTTCAAATCTTTTATTCTTTTCAAAGATGATACATTTAGGATTTAAGAAGATTTTTTAAATTTAATAATCTCGATATCATAAGAATTTTCATTTTAATTAATTAAAATTTTCATTCAATTTGTTTGTCTCTATACATAACATACAAATAATAGTATAAATACATTAAATTATAATTCATTGCTTATTCAATATTTCCCACCAACGGAGTTTAATATCTACAAAATAATGCGATTTCTTATATTAAGATTATTTTCAAACGCAAAAATCTGTAAGTTATGATTTTAAATTTATTAGAATTTCAGAGCTAACTGATAAAAGGCATTTTACTTTCCCATAATCAAAAACTTAATGGTAATACTTACTTTTAAACATGTTTGTAGTAATTGCTATCTTAATAAAGGATTTACTGTTATAATTCCTAAAAATATATTAATTGAAATATTTCGCACTTTTGTATCATGCAATTTTCAGTTAATGTCCAATATATTATTGTTTGAAAATTGCTTAACCAGTATTACGGTATTGCTGAAAAATGTTAAACAAAAATTAACAGTGTTAATAATACAATGTTTGATAAAATGCAGTGTGTTAATGTAGTGTTAGATAAATCAATAATAATATATTATCTTAATTTTTCATGAATTGCTTGCTATTATGTAAGGTTTTCTATTTATATAAGTTAAAAGAATAGTATATATAAGGAAAAGTAAACCTAAATAGAAGTTTCAAATTATATAATTTAAAATCAAATTTAACACATGTATAATACTTCTTCTGTAATATGTATTGTTTTATTTAAAATATTTTTCGATTATAAGATAATAATATTTTCATTATAATTTTTAAATTCTATTTCCATAAAAAAACTTTATATAAATTTTAAATAAATTAAAAGGTGATTTTATTAACTTTAGAACACACCTTAATTTTTAGTTAAATGTTATTTCCTAAAAATAAGTATTTTCACTGCATTATTCCGACTGTACGATGAAAAGAAAAATCATAGAAACACTGCTATTGCTCTGCTTTACAAATCTCTAAAACTCACTTTTATATTGTTAAAAGAAACTATTCTTAAATTTTGCTCCAACTATTTTAAACAATGACAAATAGCCACTGAAAAAGTGTTAAGAGAAAAAGAATGTTCGACTCATGAAATGCCATAATTGATTTTCTTTATAAGACATTTCTGGAAAAGACTTTGAACTTATATTTCTTCTTTTTAAGGGATTTCTGAAATAGTTTGTTTTTGAAGTTGGATCATTAATTTGGTTTAAAAACCACCTATCAATCAGGAAATATTTTTGAAGTAATAGGATTATTAATCAGGAGATTTAAAATTCAGTTCTTATCTTAAGCATTCAAAAAATTTCAATGCATTTATTTTCAGGCAAATTGTCCATAAATCTTATAAATATTAATAACAAATGGTAAATAATTAATTATACTCTTTTTCTAATTTGGTTAAGCATAATATTTTATTTCTATATATAAATCAATAAGTGACTTCCTAATCGTTATTGTACATAATATTATTTAGTTTTGGAATGCATTATTTATTTTTTAGCATTTTTAATACGTGTAATGAAGCCATGTTTCATGCAAAGACCTAAAAAGACAACCGACCATAAAAAAATGTTTACATAGTTAGAAATTGAATCAATATGAAAGTTATCAAAATAATTTATATTATAGAAATTATCCTGGCCTTTTAAAAAATATAAAAATAGTTATGCACATTTTAAATATACAACAAATATTTTATCATATCTTAATGATAAAAAACAAATTAGTGAGTAAAAAATACTGTGTTCTATAACTCAAAAACGAAATCTTTCATTTAAAGATTCCTTAAACTTACATTTGATAAAATATTTAATGCATGTAAAATATGAGTGTTATCTCTTTATTTCCAATAGTATTTCATTAAACATGTTTGAAATTTATTTATACTCTTTAATAATTTTCTGAAAACTTAAATTTGAAAAATGATTTGACTATTCATGCTTTAACATAGCAAAATTTGTTAAATTAATAAATAATTCTTTAGAGATTTAGTATTTGAAGATGCCTATTAACTTGTTAATGCTGTTTTTGTATGACAATATTTATAAAAGGATAGCAAATTTGCCCCGGATGAAATGATATTTCATGATGATAAAAGACTGCTGGGGTTTTGAAATTTTTGTTTATATCAGTTTTTTCTACAAATGAGGGCATGTAGGAAGTAAAAATTAAATGACAAATTTTCTTTTATATCCTTAATTATATTTTGATGATTTGTTTTTTTCAGAAAATGTTTGAGAAATATATTTTCTTAAGTAGTGAATTAAAAGATATCAGTTGTTAAGTGAGATCCAATTTACTCTTATGTTTAGTGGTATGACAATCTATATGTGGGCCTAGGCCTACAGTGCCAATCTGGCCATATCAGTTTACGTGATAGAGGTACCTGGATTGTAAATCTTTTGATCTAAATAGGTAATCAGCCTAACATAAAACCCCAGTATTTAGGTCCCAAACATGCTTGGTACTCAATTTTATTGACATACTGAAGAGATGGAAGGATGAATTGATCTTGCTCAGCCCGAGAAAAGAAACTCGTACTTGTAAGGACTACTACTACCCCTCAGGGCTTCATCATATTTTAATATAAACCGATTACTCATTTCATGTAAATTTCAACTTAGAGAAAGAGATATATATTTCTGACTGGAAGTGTTTTAATTAATGATTAAGAATAATTCTCAGTAATTTCCATTCCATTTTTCTCAAGTGAGTTGATATCTTTATATTGCCTAAAAAACGAGAACAATTTCTGAAAATGATTAGTAATTTGTCAATAATTTTTTAATTATAAGTACATATCTGTTAGAAGAATACAAATCAAATATAAATTAAACTATTAAATAAATTTAACTTTCAAGGAATACATATGTTGCGAAGTCGACGTTGCTAAGTTATTTCATTGCTATAATTATTGCAGATTGTTTATTTATTATGTTTTTGTTAAAGGAGCATTAATATATGATTTTTAAATATATATAAAGGAAACTAAATATTATATTAAAGAATAGTTATTAATTTCTCAAGGATAATGATTGATAAATAATAGGAAAATCTGAGCGAAATAGTTAGAATTAAAGAAAAAGTTTGAGTTTACATATACTTAAATCTAATGAAAAATATATTAGAGAGCGACAGATAATATATTTATTTTAGTAAATCAATATTTGAGACTGACATACAAAATAATTTATATCATAGTAAAAATTATTATTTAAATTCTGTTAAAATTTTATGAAAGAAGTGATTCTAATATTCACATTTTTTGTTTCATATATTGATCGAAGGCAAACATTCCTAAATATGTTTTCCTCTCGTTTTTCTACCATTTTTATCTGCATATTAGTTTATAAAACACCTTATTATATAACCAAAATTACTCAAATAATTCACTATAATAAACATTGAAAACTTGTACTGTAGTAAATCATATTTATTTTACAGCAGAGTCGAAGGCATGTATTCAATACCTAAAAGTAATAAACTTTATTAGATATGAATATAGAGCATGGCAATATTATTCTTATAATTAAATTAATAAAATCTGTTTAAGATTATAGGTATTATACAATTTAGAATTCATTAAGTGTATACTTCTATTCGAATTTATTAGGTATATACCTAAGAAATCTTCAAAAATGGAATTTAATTTATTTTTAATGATTGCAATGCTTGATGCAACACCATGAATCCAAGCAAACTATTTCACAGTATTTTATAGCAATTTTTTTTTGAAAACATTATATTAAACTTACATTATTTAAACTTAAATTTTAAAAAAGAAAACTTTTGACAAAATATAAAATAGTAATCGAATTATTTAAAGTACGTTTTTAAAGTTTATATGTGATCCTAGAAGTTAAAATTCTGAGTTATAATATTTTTTTCTTTTAACACGGGATAAAAGAATATATTTAGAAAAATATTTTGAAAAAATGCAATGATTACAATAAATGTAAATGTAAAGAAGTAAGTACATGTTTTTGTAAACCAATTATGTGAAATCATTTTAAGCAAACAATTTTTGAAATATAAGTTAAGTGGGAAACTATTAAGAAGAAAATAATTTTAAGAGACCAATATAAATGTAACTTTTACTCTCGTACATAATTAATAATCAAGTTTAAATAATAATTGTCCATTAGCATTTACTAGTGATAAGTTTTTATCATTTGAATCCATTAATTTTTTACTCCTTCATTTGAAGTAGTTTTAATCAAATAGCTATAAAATCTCAAGTTTTATAGATCAAAATTAATAACAATTTTCTTTATTTTTAATTATTAGAAAAACTATCAGATAATGATTATTTTTGTGGAAATCAGTCAAATTCGGTTTTCAATAAAATGAAGATTAGATTTAATTGGAAATTAATATGGTTCCTGAAAAACCCAACATTGTGACAAAACTAAACCAACATTGTCCTACTTTACAAAACCAACATTGTCCTACTATTCCCTAAAATGAAAGCCCTCATTTAAAGAGAACAGTAGTTGTAGCAAAATTTAACCGACATATCCTGCGGCACCCCAATTTTAATTAAGTGCTAATTCAAGTGGTCAAATCTTTGTGCATAAAACGTTTCTTCTTCACATAGAATATATAACGATGTTTCCTACATATATTGACAACACTTGCAAGTAGGATCATCAATTACTTCCATTATAGTGAGACATCTCTTACGGCGATAATGTCTTGCATTGCAAGAAATACCACTGATCTCTTTAAACTGTTTCTACAGAGCTTTCGTATCTTTATTTTTATCTTTGACAAGAACAAATACTTTTTAACAGCGTGTCCTTGATATTGCTTGTTTTTGATCATTGGCTATATACCAGTTCAAAAACAACAATTTCCTGAAAAAATCAAATTTAGTGCATCTGATCACTTCTTTTGAAATATCTGGAACTGGTTCATTGTCAAAACAATTGGTTATTGATCCAGCCCTCATCTGTTCATCAGCTATTTCATTACCAGAAAAAAGCAGATTGTCAGGAACTTTTGCAATGATATATAAAAGTATAACATACCTAAAGTAAAGTGATAATTTTCTACTGAAACTATATAACTCACAATGAAATATATTGTTATTTAAAAATCTCCGTGTTCAATATCAACCATAAACGCTTTTTAGTTGTAGAAAAATTTACAAATAGAAATTATAATATATATCTTAAAATTGAATAATTTCTGTATGAAAAAATAAATTTTATAATTATCTAAAAAATAACAATTGGAATAATATTTGTTTGGTTTATATTTATGTGTATATGTTTTTTATGTTAAAATTCATAAAACTATGAAACATTTATATAAAAACAATATGGTTATATTTCTTTTGAGAGAGTCTAATAAGTACTATAGTATTTATTCTTATTTACTAGTAACACTAATTTTCTTTCAGAATAAGGAAAAACTGATGTGAACCAAACTTAAAAAATGTTTTGAAATCATAATTAAGATTTATTTATGTATTTTAATTTTCTCGTAACGTTTAATAAATTTCAATTTTAAAACAAGCTCTTTTTCTTTTTATTCTAGACGAAGCTTATCTTTGAAGTAGTTAAAACTATGTATCCTTATCATTATGTAATAAATGATGTACTAAAATAAAATTTATTTTGTTTTAAATTGAAAAATAAAATGTTTATATAAGACTTAATGTGAAAGAAAAATTGAGTATTATAAAAAAAAAACAAAATATAGATTTTAAATTTTGATTTTTTAACAATGAAATCTAAATTGGTTTAAAAGAGATTTTACAGATGCTAAATTAAAAAGCGTAATTTTATTTAACATCTACATACTTTATTGGACGTTTATGCATAATAGATATTTTAAATATTCAAAATACGAAACTGCATTATTATAAACTTATTAGTACTTTTTTGAATAATATTTTCAGTTATTCTCAGCGAAAATATTTTTGAAAAAATTGTGCTTCAGTAGAAAGATTATTTAAATACTTATTAAACGGGAGCAATAATCTACATTTTAAAGAAAATAAATGAATTTTATACTTATTTTTGACACATCTTATCATTTTAATTTGTTAGTAAAGAGCAACATATGTTACAATATAAGCAGAAAATTTATAAAATGTATATTGACGTAATAATTTAATTTTCTAAGCCATAAAAGTTTTTTTCTTTTTACTAAGTTTCAATATATTCTTTACTTAATAAATAAATATAATTACAATTTAATTACATAAGAAATTAGAACTAAAATGTAAGTAAAAATCTAAAAACCAAATGAATTATATAAACACTTAAGTTTATTATTAAAGAAAGTATTTAATTTGTTCATATAAATATAACAAAGTAAAATTTGCTTAGAAAGGTTACCTATTTAAATATAAATGTTCCCTATCAATTACATTTATTTAAATTTTCAATTTAAGTTTTTAAAATATTTTGGGAATTTCAGTATTGCATAAATTTATTTTAGAATGTAACAGTAAATAGTCTGAAATATAATCAGTTGATTCCAACTTCTTCATAAAACATAAAATTTACAAGTTGTATATTTGTAAAGATAATAACATTATCTTTCAAAATAATAACGATTATTTTTAACATTTTACAATAAATATTTTGAAGTACAATCTCACAGGATTCTTAGTTCTTTAATCTTATTCTCAGAACAATGCTTATATTATCTCTTAACATTTAATAAATGATGCATTAATGTAAATAAACATTCGCGTTTTCCATTCATGCAACTTCAAACTAAAGTTTCAAGCGCATTAAGTAATCTCATAATTACTTTCACAGTAAATGTTATTATCAACACAATTATGTTCCCCAAAATTATATTATTTAAATTAGATTTGAAAATGCATCTAGTTCTAAACTTGCATAAACGGAAAGACAATAACTAATTATAAATCTCAGGGAATAGTCATTAAATTTTTTTCTCAGAAACTCACAAACTAGTTATTAAATTAAAAACGTAAGTAATTCTTCCTTTCTCTCTCCAGAGAATATTCTTTAATTGGACAACAAGAATTTTGCAGGGGAATAACGGCTTCAACTCCTGAGCTTGCAAATGTTGCTTGTTCCCATCATAATTAAAAGGTCTTGTTAAATGTCGGATATTTATAATTATCTTGGGAGAAACTCTCACCATTCCTGTTAAATTATTACTGCAGTGGATAAAAGAGAAAGGGTTGAATAATCCGCCTGTTGAAACAGAATATGGTGATAAAGCGAAGAGTATTAAACATTGTTCTAATTAAAGTTTCGAGTGACATGAAAATTTGGAAAATTGCCACATCGAACATAATGCGGATGAATTATGATTGTCCCAATTTTGTAATTTTACACTGATTCACCGCCACAAAATTATTAGTGAAAATGGTATAGTTGTGTATATTATGCGTAAGATTGTAACTTAATAAATAGTGTTGTGAAATATGTCGTGTTAATTTTTCTCATTAGTTTTATATATTATTAATAGTATGCATGATACAGTGCAAGATATTAATAGTATGCAAAGTTTGAAATTCAATGTATTCAAAATTTCATTAAATATATTTGCCGCCTTTTATAATCATAAGAAACGTCAGTATCAATTTAGAGTAAAGTTAACACTATAATCACATACATTTTTCAGACGTATAAATAATGAAACAGCATAAATTAGAAAAGGAAATTATCAATGGGATATCAAATTTAATTTCTAAAATGTTTACAAATGATTTACAACTATTAAGCTATATTTATACTGATATTTGTTAAGATAATAACTAGTTTACCTTTCTGATGTAACGTAAATAATATATTAATTCTTAATATAAAAAATAGCAGTTTCAATTAAGGAAAATTATTGAATATTTTTGGATGTCTATAGAAGACGAGCACAGTGGAACAAATGCTGAATGGTGGGCTATCACTCAGAATCCTCATATCTGCATTTAAACTTTCATAGCCACCTTAAAAACTTTAAGTTCTTCTAATAAAACTAAGCAATACAGTCAGAAATTCTTATATAGATAGTAATATTATTTTCTGATTGGATAAAAAATCCGCAATCAAAGATAGTCTCTTCAATCAACATTCTTCTCTCTATAAAGATCTGCAACACATTACTCGGGATTTCATGAATAACCTCTAAAGCAAGCTGTGGGGGCTATGTGCTGTGTTAGTGTATGATTATAATTGATTTTACAGAAAACTCATTCGTAGAACGATGCAGCACTATTTGTACAACAGTCTAGAGAAAGATATTCAACTTCATCATGTAGTCATCCCTCCCTTTCATCACGGTTTAATGAACGTTTTCTTTTCAGGAAACAATTGTTGTTCCTGATTAGCACGTAACTGTTCTGAAGGTTTTTATTGGTCTCCGTAACTAATAAGCTTGGCAAAGTCGATCAAAAGGTATTTGCATTATAGTCAATAATAACTGTTACAATAGTTTATTAAATTTCAATAATTAAATGAATTATTTTATACTATAATTCATGAAAACGAGCACCATTTCATTTCCTTAAGCATTCTATACACAATTAGAGGAGAACTTGTAATTATTTTCAAAATGCTGATGACAATTCCTAATTTTCTTATTTCTTGATAGTTATAAATTTGAGTTTTAAATTAGTTTTACAATATCTTAAAAAGATATTGCATAAATGTATTTAAAATTGATTATTATAGATTGTTAAAAATACTGATTAATGACGAAATAATAATGATAATCAAATAGGCATAGGAAAATTGACTGGCATTTTATTTTGTGTTATAATTGGGCACTCATACCTTAGTAGATTATTTGTTACAAAATATCTATTTTTTATTTTACTAGAATTGGTTTATAAATAATAACCATTATTTAAAATACGAAAACTTAAAATACGTTTTTAAAGAAAAAATAACAAGAGAATCTAAAATTTTACTTTGTTATATTTTAAGCAACACGATTGAGATTTCATATTAAAAATTAGAACTAGTAACTACTATAATTTTAAAGAAAATATTTCTAATATGTATTGTGTATCATATCTTTTTAAAAGACATTTTATATGTTATTTTTGAGATATTCTATATGAAAAAGTATATGTTAAAATCAAACTCAAGAATCATGTTAATTGACACAATTTAATAAATACATTTATCTAAGGATATCCTAATTACAGTTTGAAATTTTATCAGGCATTGAAACTCAGTTTTACATTTTGAAATAAATGTATAACGTATTATTGTTTATACTGATATCCCAAATTGCTACTTTTGTTTGAAAACATTTCAATTTATTTTGATAACCACTTTTAATAAAATTAATCTCGTATTTAAATTAGGAACTACAACTAAGGATAGATAGAAAACATACAAATTGCCTATTGTCAAAGTGCTTAAATAAACTTTACTTTCAGGAGAATACTCTTTAAGAAAAGTTATTATAACTTATCCTTTGTTGACGATTCTTAATATATTGAATATATTTACAGTTTGAAACATTAGTCAATTAGTTCAATAAATGGCATGTCACAAAAAGAGAACAATAAACTTCTTTCTCTAGATCTTTTCTTACCTTCTTTTACTGTTATTTATAGAACTTTCTAGATCAGTTTTTCTTTCGATTTTCTAAATATCTCTTAAACTTACTCCTACACACCTTAATAATGATAAAGTGCTCGTGATACGATTGCCGAGGAAAAGTGTTAAAAGAGAAAGAACTTTTTCTTCATGACGTGTCGTAATTGATCTTCTTTAGAAGGAGACGTGGATGAAGAATTGAAACCAATATATTTTCTTCTAGTTCCTTTTATATATATTTATTTGGAAATGGAGTTGGACATGTAAGAGAGATCGATAGTTAACCGTGAAAAATATCCACTCAAACATATGTTACGCTCAACCACTTTTGCGATGATTTTTTATCTGAATAGTTTTGGAAAACTAATTTTCTTTACTTGAGTATTTGGAGTATAAATGACTACAAAAAAGATTTGTTGGTAATTTTTCAAAAATTAATTTATACGATAGCATATTTTGAAAAACATTTCTAAAATTTATTTATAAGAATGATTTAGGAACTTTTAATTAAAATTTAATAGATGTATTTTTAATGTTAAAACTTACACGTTTAAATTGAGTTTAAACTTAATTTGAATAGAAGGAAATATAATTTCTTTGAAAAACGTTTTAAGTTATATGATGAAAAATTAAGGTTTTCTTTTTTCTCATTAATGCCACACCATAAAATGGATTTAAAAAAATTAATCTCAATGCTTTAGGAATTACTGCAAAGTTTTAAGTTTTTCAGTTTAAATTGTCACATTGAATAAAGTTTTTATTCAGTTAGGCATAAGAAGAAAAATATAAGTTTTTTTTTATATATGTATTGATCACTTTCATATATTCTTAAAGAATTCAAACAATTCATTGAAAAGTTTTTGTTTACATAAAAAATTTATAGACATACCAAAAAGCATAACAAACTCTTTCTGTAGACATATCAAAAAACAAATAAATTTAAAATTATTTAGCCACAAAGCATATAATGTTAAGTTTCTTAGATATGTAGTCATTTTTAAGTTTCGTAAGTACAAATTTAGATTAATAAAATTATAGTTCATTTTTTGTTTTCTTAAATTAAATTAAATTTATTAATCTTAAAAAGAAAAATTAAAGTTTAAAAAATTCCAAATTAAAAGTTATGGATAAATTTTGAAATTTTTAATTCACCTTAATCTTTTTTTACATTTTTAATTGTTGTCCGTGTTTTAAAAATAAATAAATAAAGGGCTTATTAATATTATAATAATGTTTCATTTTTGGAAAATACCAAAATATCTCGAATATAACTGTTTCATTCCTAAATAATTTCAAATATCATAGTTTTCAGCCTTTCCTTTCAATCAGGTTTCAATGCAATAAATAAAATTTTCTTTCTTTTTAAATTAAAAAAAAACTATCAGGTTATGAATATCTAAATATTATGAATAGATGTCTTTTAATTAATTAACAAACTAAGACCTGCATTCTTTTATCCAATTAAAACGATATATGATTAAATTAGTTTTATTTATTAGTTTAAATATTTATTAATTTAAATTAGTTTCATTTATAAATGAACTACTATAAACTTTAATGTATATAAGCAATTGAGGACTTTATAACTTATCATATAAAAGATTGAACCTATATAATAGAAGATGAAAAAATGAAAATTATGTTAATGCATAGCCTTACTTATCTCATGGAAAACTAATAGAATATTAGTTGTAATTGCTTAGTAACTCCACTTTATGCAATTTTGATTGGTTACATTATGTGGTTACTTAATAATATTCTGATAACGTTATTTAGTTATACTATCTTAATATCTTCGTAAGGCCTACAATTTTTCTATTTTATAAAGGTAATAAACGTCAAAAATAGTTTTAACATCAGCACTAAATAATTAAACAATAAACATTAGAAATCGAATTAATTTTGTTACCCCAAACCTATTGACACATTCAGTTCCGTTAAAAATTGATAAAAAAAAAGTTGTGTTTTGCAATAGCTGTATGTGTGTGCTCTTTAATACAATCAAATATAGTTAAAAATGAATTTAATAAATTTAAAAATATTAATTTTAAACTCCCTTGATTGAAGTGTTTTTAGAAAAAACTGTGACTAAAGGAAACTTTTTATCAACATACTCTTTTATTATCTTAAATTTGTATTTCCTCATGAACATTTCTCTTATTTTGAGTTCTATTCCTAAATTGAATATATACATTTATATATTACAACTTACTATATATTTATATTTTTTTACTTGAACAACTGTATAAAATAAATGGAAACATTCTTCAGAACCTCAAATAATAACATTTAATAAAGAAAAGAGTTTAAACTAAAGTTTTATGAAAAATATGAAAGGAAATAGAACAAATTTTAACTATAAATGAAAATTTTAGAAACCATCTTTAAAATATAACGATTAAATAACTATAACACAAAGTTTTAGAATTAAATTTTTTATATAAGAGTTATATATAAAAATATTGATAAATGCATTATTTTCATAAAATAATATGAAATATTTGTAAAACATTTTTTATGAAATTTTTTACTTAATGTTAAAAATATTTCAGTACTAAATTTACTTTTAGATATGGCAGCAATAATTTCTTCACTTAAATTGACATTGAATGGACTTAAACGGAATTTTTAGTATTATTATATGTAATACATTATAGTATTTAGTATAATTTTAAAGTAAGTGAACAGTTTTTCATTATTTATCACTTTCTTAAAAGCATGTAAATAAAACAAATAGTAATATTGCAAGGAAAAAATGGTTTTGAAACTTCTCCAGAAAGAAAACTTCAGAATTTTAAACATTCGTTCCCTTACAGAATGTCATTTAAATATTTCAAAACTTTCCAGTGAAAGAGATTAAAGCTTGTTTAATGTTTTTGAATCAAGATTCTTTTGGTAGTGGTAATTCATTTTACTCATCCCATATTTTATACTAAATAATTTAGTGTGCATAAAATATATTATGATTTATTCATATTCCTTTATTAATATTTAGTGAAATACTTTATTTCAAAATATTCAATTTTTCATGAATTTTTCTCAAAATTTAAAATGAAGTGTTTTTTATTTTTAAAATAGTTGTTCATCATTAAATATATTTAAAGATAGTTGACAATGATTTTTCTGTTAATAGTCTGTATATTTTCTGCTGCATGAATTGTGAAAAAAACTGAATAAATCACTGGTCAAAATTTGTTTATTATCTTAATTTTTTTAAGTTCTTTATAATATTTTCTTAGTTTTTTTTAAATTAAATAATATCTTTTTTATATATTCTTGAAGTTTTCAGAAGGAATTTTATCTCAGGTTCTTCGTTGATATAATTTATTAAGCCAAATAAAAATTAAGACTTTTTTGTTGTAAAATATTTAAATGGCAAATGTAGCAATTTTAAATTTTAATTTCAGATGATTTTTGTATTTTTTTCATCATCTTAAATTTCGTTTTTATTAAATTTTTCTTGTACTGAAATTTTATAATATTTTAATTTTACAGATGTTTAAGTAGAATATTTATGCAATTTGATAAATAGTCAATGTTACTTGTTAATAAAATTATGGAAACGACATGCAATTTTCATATGAATTAATTAAATTTATAAGCATATGAATTAATTAAATTTATACTCGATACTTACAAAAATAAGATTATTTACTGATTCGCAAACAAATCAGTAAATAATCTTATTTTTGTAAGTATCGAGTATAAATTTAATTAATTCATATGCTTATCTATTACAAATTAATTATACATAAATAGTCCTTTTTACTAACTTATTCATATTATTGTATCTAATTATAAGAATAAATTAATCGTGTGGAAATAGTTTTGTTTAAGAGTATGGCTTATTTCTATCAAATTATAAATTAACGTGAGGTAAAAGATATCTTAATAAAAGGGTAATATTTTAATTCATTCAACTATTTTATCATCTTAATGACTTTTGATCGCATATTTTGATTCAAAGATTACATTCTGCTTTTGTGAAGTATTTTAACCAGAAAAGATTTAAAATTCATAAAAGTACTTCATTTATAAAACTAGCAACTTTTAAGTTTTATAAATAAATAGAGTTAAAATGTTGTAAAATTATTTAACTAAAATATCTTTTAAAATTACAATAGAGAGAGCTTGCTTTATTCATACTCTGAAAAGAAGTCAATATATTTTAATAAAATGTTTTTTTTATATTAGTATAATTATGTAAGTAATGTTTTTTTTTATATTTTTAGTATTTCATTTTTTTATTAGTTTAAAAAATGTCTGTTTTTATGGTAAAGATAATGTAAAAGATATATTTTTATAATACAGTTTAATACTTAATAACATATTAGAACAATGTCAAAAATACAAACATAAAAAGAAATATCTTTACGCATAAGCATTTCTATGTGAAAACAAATTATTTTTAAAAATCTTTGAATTCTTTGGGAAATTATTGTCATTTTCCGAAAATATTTTGTCCCAAAAGCTGTAATAAATGCATTTTCTCTTTTTTATATCAGATATAGAACTTAAGCAATTAAATGAAATATTAAGATTTCATTTGTTACTAATAAAATTATTTTATTTGTAAACGATAAAAATTAATACATTTGTTACTTATAATAAAAAGTAACAAATACTTATAATAAAAAGTAACAAATACTTATAATAAAAAGTAACAAATGAAATAAATGTAAAAAAATAAAAGGCATTTATTTTGTAACAAATTACCACTGCAACTGGTGTATTTAAACGCGTACAGATTGTCTTACTCACTTTCATACTACCACACATACATAAACCTTTTATGTTGATAATCATACTTTTTTTCATTTATTAAATAATTTTATCTATTTTTAAATATACTAAAAGAGACTTACAATTAAAGTTTCTTAAAATTACATGATTGTTAATTAGTTCCAGAAAAATGTCATAAAGTAATTTAAGTTCATGTATAAATTCAAGAAACATTCAGGAAATATATGGCAAGTGTAACTCTCATTTACTATTCAAATTCATGCCCCACTTATTCCTTTTATAATTAAAAAAGCTCTGTAAAGTGACGTTGCTCTTAATTAACGGTATTAAAGGAATTTTCCTTTTCTTCTCATCACTTACCAGTGCAGTGGAGAAATGGGAGGAACGAGATACACTATTGCACTGAAAATGGATGCTAAGATGTAGTTCAAAGGATTAAACATTGTAGCAATTAAAGTTTCTGGTGACATGGGAATTCCAAACATCTTCCCATTATGCCAAGCTGGCGATAGATTTTGATTGTGCAGCTTTCGTAACTTTGAGTTTTCTAAATGTCTTAGAATTATAATACAGAGTAATGTTCCCCCTGGGATAATTGCTGAAAATGGCTCTTTTCAAGAGAACATGTGATAATTATTTAACACGATTGCTGTCTGTTATCTAAAGCGTAAGGAAATATAAACTATCTTGATGGTTAAAGTTTTTTGATTTAATGTTTCAAGTCAAGTTCTTTTATTAAATGTTAATGTCTAAAGAGGCAATAAACATAATAAAAAAGTAATTTTCTATTGAAACAATGCTGTAAAATAACAAATTCATTTAGAGAGAAATAGTACAGCAGTATTTAGACAAAGAAATGAAAACAAAAAGTATATTAGTATTCAACTGTAACATAATATTTATTTTATTTTTATTTTATTAAAAAGATTTTTAATTTCATATTTATTTTTTTTTCATTTCAATGGTATAAATTTATTCTTATTACACATATATCTCTTCCCCTTTGAATTTCGTCGTATCAGAACGTATTTTTATTGAAATGGTATTAATTATACATCAAACTATAAAATTTTTAATATGCATTTTTATAATTCTGAAAATGTATTACATAAATTATGTACAATATATTACAAAAAAGGAGTTATTAAGATTTATGCAGTCATAAATAATTTAATAATAAAATATTTGAATTCATTATTAGTCTAATTTGGATACATTTTTCTGAATAAATTGAATCATGTATATAAAAATAATTTTGGGGTAATGGCATTATGTGAATTGTTTTTTGATATTCAAGTAATATTGTGCAATAATATAGAAAAAGTTATAAAGCATGAATATAAAAAGAAATATAAAATTCAAATTAAGTAGTATATTGATTAGTGTTTACAATATAGAAAAATTTAAGTATTTCATTCTTAATTAATTAATCTAATGTAAAGTAAAAATAGTAAAGAACTTTTGAAATAAAAAGATGCAAATCAAATTAAATTAAAAATTTATTTTAAATTAAATTTCTATATTTTAATTAAAAATAATTTCCAAATTACAAAAATATTAAATTTAAGAATATTTAATTAATAATAAATTGCGTGGTATTAAAAGTATGATACAGAGATGTAAGAATTTCTCCAAACTGTTTTTTTTACGTAAATCCTGTAAAATAAAATCGAACAAATGTTTGATTATAATTAATTTCTTCGTATTTTAAAATAACGTTATAAATAGTAATATAATTAGAACAAAATTATTCATTAAAAATTTCCTATCTTAGGTATGTAAATTTGAGAACATTATTTTTTTTTCTTTTGACGTATTATATTTGTTAAAATGTTTATTCTGAAATTTATATTATAAAATTATTCGTATTTACTTTTGTAAAGCCTATAAAATTCGTTTTTACTTCTTTAATACTGAAAATACTATAATATAATATTTTACATAAGATTTCTTAGAAATAAACATGTTAATAGTAGCTTAATGTTAGGGAATAATTAATAAATAAAGATTAGTAATTCTCAACTAAAAACAATAGCGTATATTATTGTTAATGGAAAACAGCATCAAATGTTAAAGTGTCAATACCATGAATGTGATAAAGAGTTTTCAAGTGCCGCAGTAATTAGGTCAACTGTAAACTAAAATGTACTAGAAATAGAATTTTTATTTAAGATTCTTAATGTTCGTTTATGTACCATATAAAAATAAATTTAAAATTATTATCCTCATAAAGGATGTTTTTTATTTATGTCGTTTATGTGAACATTTCTTTACTTTAGCTCTGTGACAGACGTGAATATTTTAAGATATTTCGTTTTATAAAAGTCTTATTAAATTTCTTAATGTGTGAAGGTTGCTAATAAAATTTCAGCATAAAATTTTCATACAAATTACATTTGTATAAGGAAGATGTGTCCACATAAAGAAATGAATCTAAATCTTTATCCGGACACTGATTAGTTATAAATGAACACAATTTGCTATTATATAACTACACTTGAATTGATCAAAGATTGAATAAAAGATGCAATTGATTAAACATTTGCAACAAAAGTTTGAAGTGTATCAACAATTATTCTTAACTTTATTTCTCATAAAATATAATGCTAATCAAATGTTTTTATTTCGTTATACATGGATAATTATAATGAATTTATGATTACACATTATATAATTAAATAAATACACTTAATTTGTTATAACTTATAAACCACTATAAACATGATCTAACTCTAATACAATACACATATAAGAATGTATTTTAATTAATGAAAAATTTACCGTCCTTTAATTGTTTACTCATTATCTATTATGTTAATATTTTATTATTGTAGTGTTAAAAATAATTTGTTTAAAAATATTCATCAGAAACATAAGTGTATCCAAAATAAATCTATTAGTAAACGAATTTTTTTATTTTCATGCACCATACTAGATGCATATCAAATAATTAATTAACTTATGATTACGCAAAAAAAGAAAAAATATTCATTGTATGTCCACTATATTTTTGTATAAAATAAAAGTTATAAAATTCTAAATATGCAATAAATAAAATGGGAACAAAGGTATACTTTCAAATAATAATTTGATCCTATATAAGTGATATTGTTAGATAATAAAATAAAATATTTATTAAAATGTGTTGTTTCCAAAAGGAGACCTAATCTGACAGTAGCTAGTTGTCTAAGTATATTTCACATATTCGATAATATTTAAATTAGGTGAGAAAGCTGACAAATAAATACCAAACCATCTCTATTATTTTAACTATTTTTGTTTTGAGCGAAATGAGTTGTTTCTTACTGAAATAAAATAAATGTAAAATAATATTCGTCATAATCAATATAAGATAAGATCTTTGTAATCAGAGTCTTATGATATTTTAATAATAAATTTTTTTATACTTATTTTGGGAAGAAAAAGGATCGCCATTTTCCTAAATTTTAAATTAATTTTTGTATGGAAACGAAAACCTCTGTCTTATAAAATTTACCATGTTAAATTTTTGCATTGAGAATTGCATTAAAGTTTAAAAAATACAATTCGCAAAAAAAGTTTAAGAAAAATCTGTATAAAATAACATGTAATTAGAAAAATAAATACATTATTGCATAAGTGTTTTTACTTTATTTTTGTTTATATTTACTTATATTGATTTAAGATTTAGATTTGTTAATAAATTTTATTTGATTGAAATTTATTAAAAATATTATTATCAAAAATTTGTTAATCTTTATATGCACTCTTACTTTTCAAATTAATGTGAATAATTTTTTTTGTTCTATATAATTAAATGTTAGATTAAAATATCAATAATTTTAAATATAAAAACTTGAACAGAAGATGAAGCATTTTGTATGGTTCTAATTAAAAAAAATGATTGACAGTTATAAAAGTTTCTAAGCATTTGAGTTCAATTATTTTTCTCATTAATACCAACAAAACATGAAGGTTTATCAACTAAATACAAAAAAAACAATAAAATACTTTCTACTTAATTAATGCAGCCTTGTTATCTCAGCTTAGGGTTTTTTTAAACAATAAAAAGCAGACTTTTCAAAATTGATAAAGTTGGGATAAGGATATTTACTAAATATAAAGATTACATAAGAATTTTGTATTAAAGTACATATGATCAAAAATAAGTGTTTTAAAATTTTTATTAATTTTAAGAATATAAGCAATATTTAAAGACGTGCTTTTGTAAATAAAAAATACATAAATTTCAGAACACTACATTTACTCCAATTAAAACATAATATACCATACAATATTTTTTTTATATTTTTCATCAAATGATAATATAAAATGGAATTTTTAAAAATAAAAAATTACATTTGACATATACCTAATAAAAAATAAAAAATATTGTTCATACAAATTCTACGTAAAAGACAAATAAACATCTTAATCCAAACTTTAGCGAGATAAGTATCTGATATTTATATTAACCAAAGCTAAATTAAGTCACACAAAATTCAGAAACACATAAGGTTTTTATGTATTGTTGGTGTTCGGAAAGATATTTCGTTTTATATAACAATGAAAAATGTATAGCGAATAAATATTTTATTAAATTGTATATTGTCAATTCTGGTCTTAAAAATTTTACCAACCATCTTTCTGGTCGTAGCATGATTTCATACTTCATACTTATAAAGTGGTTGGTTTTCATTAGAAAAATTCTGATTCAGGTGGAAAAATGAAATGAATTTCTGAACTATCCTATATATAGAGAGAATGAAGCTAATTTAAATATATCAATTCAACATTACGTGCCTTAATAAAGTTTGAAAAATTGATGTTATAAATATTAATATTGCCACAAATTACTATTATATTCCTTTTTATTTTTCTTAATATTATATACTTATAGAAAATTCTATTTAATAAACTAATACTTTTTTCTCAATTAAAGCCCATTTATTGCTTAATTTTATGTTTTTGTGTTAAACATTATTTATTTTTTCATTAGTATTCAAACTAAAAGTGCAAAGTTTTTTCCCTATTACCAAATACCATATTTCCCTGTATGTAATCCATGGTTTACATGTTTAAAAAGTTACCAATTTCAATGTGCGTATTATACTTTGCCGCGTATAATCTGATTAATAAAAATTTTCCATCAGAAAAGCTTACAAGAAATTTTTGAAAAAATTACTGTTTTTGTTTCAGAAAATAAATAACAAGTGGCGGCGCGACGAGTCTGACTTATTTTATCCATAATCTGCTTTTTACAATTACGTTCAAGAATGAATTTTGTTTTTCGAAAAGATATTACAGTTGCAATTCACTAACGCTATTCAGCATTTTATCTTGATGTGAGATGTTTCGTTTGAAAATATTTAAATTTGCATATCGTCATATGGTGAAAACGCTTAAATTACACAACAGATTTTAAATTAAAAGCTACGGTGACAGCAAATTTAAAAAATGAGTACCAACATGTTAATGTGAAATGAAAAACCAAGTTTGCGTGGTAGAAAAGAAAATTGTATCCTATATGAGTGGAAAAATGAAATATTTCTTAAATTAATTATTAGCGAAGCAAATATATTTTATTGTTAAAATATGTCTAACATTATTTTGAAAGTTTTAGAAACTAAAACTTTACTAGCATCTTCTCAGAATTATCTCTTTTTATACATCTCTTGATTTCATCTCAGTTTATCGCATATTTTAATGAGGTGATTCCAAAGAGATCTTTTTCATAATAAATGTTTTTTTCTATACCATTTATATTTTAAATCATATTGCGCATTTTGTTTATTTTATGTGACACCCATATTATCAGCAGCATATATTTTTGACTATTAGCCGAGAAAAATTGCAGCGAATTATACGCCACTGCGAATTGTATACAGGAAAATAAGGTAAATGTTTCTATATAAGTTGCAGCAAGGACTTTCTTCTAAACATTATACATTACTTGCACTTGCTATTTTTCATTGTGTTATTTTATTATTTATTCCTATTATTTTTATATGTATATTTAATCAATTCATCTACACTAATTAGTTTCTTTATTCAATTCATGGGGTAAACTGTTCATTTTTCTGATTCTCTTAACTATAGCGGTCACGTCTCTCTCACAAAAACACAACTGAAAGAATGTTAAGTGTTCTTCATAATGTTTTGCCTTATAAATAGTTAAAAATATTTAACAAGATATTTTCTAAATTTATTGCTAAAGAGAAAACATATTTTACTTCAAATTTCAATGAAGATAAGATACTTTATAAATACACTTTATCGAAAATTAGAAAAAACTATTTTGGAAAGGCTTCATAAACGCAGTTTAATGTTGAATTTTTCTGCAGAAAAAAAGAAACATTCTTTCATTTTTAATTTGGGAAATTTAAAAACGAAACAACATGAGAATGCTTCTGTTTCTGAATAGCTTCTATTAAATTTGATATTTCAATATACAAATATTAATGTATATATTATTATTGTAAATGTTAGTGGTAATTTTCCTGTAATATAATTTTTATTTTCATATAGATAGAAACAAATCAACTAATATTTCTGATAAAGTTACCTTGCATAGATTAAATCATATATAATAGTTTATGTAAATATATATTTCAATAGTGATAATTACAATTTCAGAAGCCATTGCGGTAGAGCATCAGAATAATTGTGAAATATTAGCAAGTCGAATCAGCATTTCCATTTGATTCAGTGGCTACCATCTCTGTTATTGACACCACATGAAAAGGGAGGACGATTTTGATTAATTATAATGTAACAGATCTTCCATATTTCATCGATTAAGATCATTACATAAACTGAAATTTTCATATCAGATAAACAGAAATGTATGCTATTTTCCAACAAAAGTGTTTCATTAATTTAAAACTGTGATATAATGTTATAAAGCTCAAAATTTGCAAAAATGTTTGTTTTGTATATATATATATATATATATATATATATATATATATATATATAT
>JAPDSC010111563.1:0-18802 GCA_026290005.1 Latrodectus geometricus | reverse complement strand
AAAAAAAACTGATTGTTTGTTATTAACTTTTGGGGGCTAGTATAGCTAATAAAATATGTACAATAAATCTAAGGAAATTCCAAGATAACCAACCTTCATTCCAAAACCAATAGTGTCCATAAAAGATGTTTGGGTTTTAAATATCATGAAAGGTAATAGATTTTAATCGGTATTTTTTTATGGTGATTTTAAAAACTGTATCTAAGTTATCAGTTTCTCAATGGATTTTAATCGGCAATTTTTATGATAACTTTAAACAATTGTATCTAAGTTGTCAATTCCTTAATGGTATGTATCTAGGTTGTCAGTAGTATGACATAAAGAAACAAAAAATAATTCTAATTTTGATTTTCTAATGTTTGAATTATTATTTGACATAAATGTCTCACAAATTACACTATCTATAAATAACACAAATCACACATTGCATAAATTACAATGCGTTATTGCTTCCTTTAGGGAAGCTTTCGGAAGTAAATTTTAGAGTTAGTAAGCAGTTCATCAAACAGCTACGAAAGCCTGAACTATTTTTGGGATTTTACATGAGATATATCACATTAAAAAAATAGTCTTCTACATTGCCTTGATGTTGTGTAGTGGTTTAAAGAATTCATACTTATTTCTATTATTTACATTGCACTAGATTCGTAAAATAGAAAATAGCATCCTACTGGATGTGGGATATGTCTTAGTAAACAACTGGTCGACATCTGACAATGTATCTTGAAGTTGTACCTAGTGATTTTGATTCAAAGTTAAATTATGAAATTGTACCCAGTTGGCACATTATCGTCTCTAAATTTTAACCTCTTCAACGTAAGTATATAAAATTCTCGAAATTTTAAATATCTTGTGTTTTACTATGACGATCTTTGGTTGATAGGTGAAGATCGAATTGGCCAACTACCTTCATAAAATTTACCAACATTAGCAATAATTATTCCCCCGCAGCTTATTTAACTGTATCCGCCTTTAATTCTCAACTTTGTTTCACAAATATTTTATCATATATAAAGTGTGATTCTATTCAGTTTTATTCCTCTTTGTTTTAATTCTTGAGAGAAGTACGAGGGAATATGGAATTCTTAAGGAATGTTCAACAGGTTCTTGTTGGTGCTTTTGCCCCAGTGGCTGCAGAGTTCTTGGGAACATTCGTTTTGGTGGTAAGAACAAATATTTATTTCTAGTGTTATTCATGTATGTTGTATTTTCTATCTCCATCGTGGTTTTAGTTATTTATAATTTTTTCTGTAAGAAAAACGAGTCCGTTATTTTACACTTCTGGAGTAAGTGGCTACCTTTTTGGTAGTTTCTATAAAAACTGCAGTGTTTCCTTGAATTTGAAATAAAGTTTAAATTATTTACGTAAATAAAAGCTAATGTTCTAAATTTGGATTTCGAATAGCTCAAACATCTTATATTCTGCTTTTGAGAAATCGGAAGCACGATAAATCTAACGAGTTTCTTGGGTTGAATCTTTATATATACTGAATCATTGGCGAAGTTCTTAATTGTGATAGAAAGAAATCAAAATTTTTAAGATTGTTTTGGTTAAATTTATTCTAGCGAAATTCCTTTCTAATTTATTTTTTTAATCTGAAGAATTTCAGAGTTTGCTTTGCACTTGAGAATATTTACTTCCTACTCTAAAGTTTTTTAATTAAGTTTTTTTAAATCTTCTATAATGGCTTAATATTATATACAAATTTTGTATTTAGCATGATTTTGACGTTGATTGGGTTTTAAAATGAGATATTTAAAAGCAAACTTTGGCGCAGCATGTTCTTTTGGACTTTGTGCCAGAAAATCCAACCAACCTTCGCCGTTGTCAACCTAAACCTCTGATTAGTTAATATAAGACATATTTGATATGTAGGCTTTAACTAATCGTCCATTCTACGAAGTCTTAAAATTAATGTTAAATTGTATAACTTTATGTTGGAAGATGCTGGCTACGGTAATCTTAGATTGCTTTATTTATACTTTGAAAGATTGCTGCCAATCAAAGGTAGAAGTTTTTAAGTCGGACTGTACATATTTTAGTAAGTTACCACTACTTAATTTGGTAAATCTGAATATTACTATACGTTATTTTGTAAAGTCTACTGAAATAGGATTTTCATTCAATTTTGATCTGCGTAATGTCTAACTGTTAAAATAATTAGTAAAATGTTTTTGATAACTATTGATTTTTCTCAGAAGCTGTCATTTTGAACATTTCAGTTATGCGGTGATGGTGTTATGGCAAGTCTCGTTCTAACTCGTGCTGGTCATATTAGTGCGCTTCTTGCAGCATTTGGATGGGGTCTGGCCTTGATGTTTGGAGTTGCTTTGGCTGGTGGCATATCAGGTAAATTCCACAACAAAATAATGCACACCGATTAAATTTGTTAACTTGAAGTAAAATTTAGTTTTTTGAAAGTTTTTTGAACACTTGTGTTACTTTAACTTCTAAATTATCGATTAACGAAAATTCATATCGTGATATTTTTAATCTTCTCTTGAAATTAACAATACATTGCTTAGACGTTTAAAAAATACCACTTGCGTAAGTAATCTTTAAATTTACACAGCTACATTTTAATTACTTCCAGCATGCAATTGTGAATTCATAAGATAAATATAACTTAGAGGGTAAAGGTTTAATAAGACTTACGATTGTTCTAACATAGAAGTGTAAAGCAACCAGCTAAACTTAACATTTTCTAGGCGTGATTCTCAAATTTAAAGGTACTAAAATTAATGCAGATTTGTTTAAAAACAATTCTAGAATGTTTCCCTAAGTCTTACTAAAATTTTGTTTAGGATTCAAATGAGAGTGGAGCTTTAGTTTTGTGTTAACACAAATATTTGTTTGCCAACTTGATATCTGGTCCTTGCTAAATTAATATTAAGATGGACACAGGAAGAAATTCGCGTAGCATTAATACTAGCATCAGAGACTGTTCTATTTAAAAAATTTCCACGACACAATTTTAAATAAATCCGTAGTGGAATAACTTTAGTTGGCTGTTAAAGTACATAGTTTAATTTCTCCGTACTTAATGTTATTGGCTGCTAACAGTACATGACTCTTTAGGGGGTCACGTAAATCCGGCCGTGACTCTTGCTTTTGCAGTGACCAAAAGGACATCTTGGAAGCTTGTTATACCCTATTTCCTTGCCCAGTACCATGGAAGTTTCATTGCAGCAGTTTTAGTCTATTTCGCTTATTCTGGTAAGTGTTGATAGCTTACTTTCATAGCTTTTATCATAGATTGTTCATATTACTAATACTGAAATTTTAATCTAACGTTCTTGATATTCTTAAAGATTACATAAACTAAATATAAATTATTTTACGTAAATAAGCTTAATTTTCGGGATTAAGGTTCTGCAACCGAAGTTTAAATATAGAATCCAGCTAAAGCTCACTGCTTGATGGGTCATTTTCCGATGTGTAAGCCTAAGTATTAGTGTAGCACTTTATTTGAAGTAATAAAGTACATTAGTGGGAATAATTTCTGAATCTTATATAAGTTGAGTGGCTAGATGTTTTCTGGAGTTCAGTTTTCCGTATTTTTTCTGTACGAACTTTATTTCGAGTAAAATAAAAAAAATGCACAGTATGATTAAAAATATAAATTGCTCAGAGAAAGTATGTATTATGAAACAGATCTGTGTGTGTGGACGCAAAGTGCGATAAACTTGATATGAAAGCACTAGATCGATCATAGCTATAATTTCGAAAAGATCCTTGTAAGTCTTATCAATATTTAATTTCTAATAACTTTTAAAACGAAATTGGGCATATTTAAAAACTTATAAATTCGCTTCGTTAATATTTAAACTAAAAAGAAATGGATTATTTAATTACGTATTTTATAAATTATTAGTTTATACCGCGTGTGATTTGTTTTTCACTTCACATTAAAAAGTTTGTCACGTTTTTTCTTATTTGCTTTCGCTATTGCTTTTAACTTAAGAATCTGCTGTGTAACTTAAGTTTTTGCTTCCTTATGATATACGAATTTGAATATTTTCAAGACTAAGCAGCTCATCTCTTGACAAATTGCGAAATGAAGTTAGCGAAATGAAATTTTCTTTACGAGGAACCAAATTCGTTCTTGAACGTAACTGGACAGAGCTGATTATAGCTTAAATAACTCGGGGGTTTCGTGATTTTATTTTATGAAACATAAACAGTATTTCAAAGTTCTCTTGTAAACTTTTCTGATGGAGAATGTTTTTATCAGATTCCGCGGTGGCGTATAATAATCATAACGAAATTCGGAATTTTTTTAACACATAATCCGCGGATTATATACAGAAATATGGTAGATCATAATTAATAGATTGCTTTAAATTTTAGTGTTCTGTAATTTAATATTTTTAATAAAGAAATATTAGTCTCTATACATCCATGTAAATTTGAGACATTGTATTAATAAATATTTACGAGAATGTAACTTTAGACTTAGTTCAATTGTCCTTGATAATTGAAAACCCGATTACGTTTGGCACGATAACTGTGTAGCACTTAGCGCGAAAATTAAAAGGAACAGTGAAAAACTTGGTTTCGTCGTTGGCAACATACTTGATGGCCTGGATTCTTTGAAAAATCGGGTGAAACTCGTTACGCACACCAGGTTTTAGCTATTTTTAGAATTAAAAACTTTGTTTTGAATGTGCTATTTTTTGCTTTTAAACTTGATAAACAAATTCTCTTAAGGTAACTCCCAATAAATTTTTCATAAAATTATAAATGAAGCTTTAACACAATCAAGCATAACTACTGCTTCTGAAGACTTTTGAATAGTAGCTACGTACCAAGCGATAATTAGTTGTAAATTTTGTACAGTTTACGCCAATAAGATATTTAATTTTCCATAAAATCATTCACTTATGCACGTATTCAAGTTGACGTTACATTTTTATAATTAAGGATTATTTAACTCCTTGCTATTTCTAGATGCTCTTTACGACTTTGATGGAGGATTTCGCCAAGTACCACCAGAGGTGAACTCTACGGCTGAAATTTTCTCTACTTATCCCAAGTCTTTTGCATCACCGACTGTTCTTTTCCTGGATCAGGTTTTGTATAAACTTCAAGTTTTTCCATATATCTAGGTTTCTTTACACAAAATTAAAGTAGAAATTTTAAATTGGCTACCTCAGTAACTCTGAAGAATCTGTAAATTAAAGAGTTGGTTGAATTAGTTAAATGTAAGCGGGAAAAATGCTGTAATTCAAATGTTTTACATGATAGTGATATAATTCTAATTTTCGAGATTTATAAACTAAAATTAAATCTATGTTAAAGCTCATTGATAAAAACTTATAATGTTGTCAATCTATATTTATTTTTAAACCTTACTGTATGAAGTAAGTTTCCTAGAACTCTTACTTCTCACTTGCAACTTCTTAGTTTTATTGGGTTAAGATATTTCAAACTTTAGTAATTAAAATGATATAGTTCTGCTTCGGTTTTAACTGTGTCTATATTATAGCTACTTAAAAATATTTGTATGCTTTGTTATGTACTTAACGTCTTGATGGTTCTGAAATTTTAGTTTCTGGTGGAAATTATAAATTTGAATACAATAAAATCATAAATTTCTTAAGTTAAAATTTTATTACAAGTTTTTTGCTTTTGAAAGAAGTCGTAACATCTAGGTTTACGTTTTCCGTACGCGCAAAGATTTAGTCAAAACCATTTTAACAAATGTAATATGTAGTCTCCCCTCTGAAGTTTTGCGTAATAAAAGAACACTTGACAAACTTTGCAATAATTTTTTAAAATTTTGCTCAAATTATCAGTAACTTCAAAAGTTTAAAGAAAACGGATCCATCTTTAATGGATTTCTGTGGTTCTAATGACTTCAGAATTTCGTTGTCAGCAGATTCTTAATATTTGAGTTTGTTTACAACATAGATCTTCAACATTTAAAAGGTCTTTAAATTTTAAAATGTTAAGACTTGTTCATATGGTTTACTTGCTTATAATTTACTTCATATAGTTAAAGAAATAATACTTAAGAGTTTATTTTAAGAGGAAAATGGAATTCCATTTAAGTATAACTCCTATAACGCAGTAGGAAAATAAGAGTTCATAATTTGACTGCTTGAAACTTTATCAGAATTCAAACCAAATTTTTTGTTTCTAAGAACTTAATCTTTTGTGCACTTAACTGATCAGGATTTTCATTAAATATACAATTTTTAACTTTGAAACTTCCGATAAATTAGAACTTTTAAAACTAAGAAATATAGTTGCTTAAATGAAACTGTTTAACTTCCCAACCGAAGACTTAATAACCAAATATAAAACTTGGTTTGTTTAATGTTTCTAAAATTGAATTTCTTAATTTCATAAGGCACTTACTTTTGTACCCTTCATCTCGATATAACTCAGAATTAATAAAGACTTGTAAGAAAACTAGAGCTTTGCTTAGTTTGATATACTCGATTTTTAGAACTTCAAGAACTATATTGAAATACTTTTTCATATGATATATCAAAGTTTTTAAACTTCCAGTAAACTTTTGAAATAACTAATAAAAATAACAGCTTTTAAAATCGGATACTCCTATGGGTAATTTTATACAGTCCTTAATTTTAAACTTCGATTACATGTGTGGTATTAGGGAATGAATGGTTCTTAGTTTTGCTCTACAACTCTTAAGTTGTAACAGTTCAAATGATTAGACAAAATGTAACGCAGTTTCAAACTTAAATACTGCCATCATCTAGAAAATCATTTGTTTGGGGGGAAAAGAAATCAAATATTTTTATGTGAACTTTATGTAACTTTAGGATTCGCTTTGTAAAAAGGCTTAAAACAGTTTTCATGTAGATTTTTGGGCGTTACGACTGTTGACATGCGGTTAACTTCGTTCATTTTTGATATCGTGTAGACATTTCAGACGATGCTGTATCCACATGCGAGGTGCATCTCTAACATCAAAAATACCCGAACGGAATCGACGAAACAAAAATTGTACGTAGCTGGTTGTTACAGTCTTATATAGGACGATAAACACCTTTCACAATTTTAGCCACCCGGCTATCTTTTTCGCCGTTACAAGAGAAAAACGAAAATGTATCGAATTTTCTGTTTGTTGTCTTCTATTTTTAAAACCTTGTACTCGTAACTAAATGAATCAAGCAAAAAAACCGCAGGAGGATATTTTAGTGTCAAATGTCACCTTTCCAACGAGCATAAGTCTGAAATTGTTTGGTAGATACCTCACGAGGTATCAATCACTACAGACGTCTACCGAAAAAATAAGGGATTACTTGTTCCCCAACCTAATAACTTTAACAGGGACAAACAATTGTCTAAACTGTTTATTGGTTTGATCACTAAGCGTTTCTAACATTAAATGTTTTTCTTCAGGTAATTGGTACTGCTTTATTGCTCTTAGTGATTTGTGCTGCTACGGATAAGAAAAACTTGAACGTACCTACTTCTGCCCAACCTTTCTTGATTGGTCTGGGATTAACAGTCATAGCTTTGGCTTTTGGTCTCAACTGCGGAGCACCATTGAACCCGGCTCGTGATCTTAGCCCCAGAATCTTCACTGCTATCGCTGGTTGGGGTGTCAAGACTTTCAGGTAATGTATCTTCTGCCAATCTAAAATGAAACCTTTTTCAAATGAAAATTGTAAGTTATAAAAGTAAAAATTAGTCTGAGAACTCTTTAGATTTTGTGGTTATTACAATTGAAGGCTTAAACTTGATAAATGTTTTAACAAAGAATCTGTTACGTCTACGTTGGCGCAGCTTGTCCATTTTGGACCTTGTGCCACAAAACCCAACTAACCAAACAAACTGTTACGTCTACGAATCATTAATCCTTTTACGTATAGAATTTTAATAATACTGCGTATATGGAATCTTTAATTGGTGTTTGAAATTATAAACTATTTATAAATTGTCAAAAGTATAAAAGATCAGTTTTTGGATACCAAAAACTTAATTTTAAGTTCATGTAAAGATAAAAGTTTAGATTCAAACAAAAGTGCAAAATACTTAAATTCAAATGAAAAATATTTCCCAGTTAAAAACCAATATTTGAGAATCTTTTGAAACTTCCATACAAAAGCCTTCTTAAAGAACTTTGACAAGTTGTATTGAACATGAGCAAATTGGAGTTAAAATTCTTGAACTTGTTTAACGACTTGTATTAATGCATTGTTTAAGGATAAATTTAAGTTTTAAAAATTATGTTTTAAATTCAATAGTTAGCTTTTCACTTAAATTGAAAGAATACCTTAAAGTAATAAGACTTGTAGAAGCTTCATAAGCTGTGTGTTCGGGTTCTTATGAAGTTTCAAATAAAATAAATTTCTTCTAGAAAACATTTCAGACAACCCCTCGTTTCGTCGAATGTCTTAAATTTGGACTTCACGGTTCAATTTATTGCTCAATTAATGACTTAAAATTCATTATGTAGTTAGAAATTATGCTTTAATACTGCTACCTAATTTGAATTTTTACTTTCTCGATTCTTCAGTTGACAACTGAAAGAACTTACGAGAGATCTAAAGATGCACCCATATTGTCATAAACGTCAAGATGTACCGTCATCACTAGCACATCCTTGAGTGTCTGGGGTTGTCTCTTGAAAACTTGTACGTCTTCTATCATTGTTTTCTATTTTCTAAAAATAACCTCGTGGACCTCGTCTCTTGGCGCAGCTTGTCCTTTTTGGACCTTGCGCCATAAAACCCAACCGTGGACCTCGTCTAGTATATTAATAGACATGGAGATTAGTAACAACACTATCATATTTAAAGACCTTTTCGAGCTGGCTGCGGAATAGTTAAACTCATACCTTCGGTTCAACTGTTCATGGGTCCGAATTCCACCTTGGATTTGGATCTTTGCTATAGACGGAATCTGCAGTTAACAGTCACTGTAATTAGACTTAGTGTGCAAAAATGGTCGTTGAGTGAATTATGAAATAAAAGCAATTTTGCTTTACGAATAATATAACTTAGCTTATTGTGATTAGTCTTTTAATACCAATACTCTTAAATCATCGTATGATAACTAAAACAGCTTTACTTGTCTGTTACAAGCTTTCAGAATAGCTTGTAATGTTATAAGTAAACAGATTAGTCTCTCTCAAAGCAACACTTGCAATGGTACAACACTTTCATAACTTTGTGGTATGTTGCACCATTGTGACAAGTGCTCTTTAGTTTAAATAGCAAATGTGTGTGTATTTGCCACAGCAAAAAGATACTGTTAGTTCCTTGTGTGGCATTAGAACTTCTAAGTTATTCCTACTACTTTTTTTCCATGTAAAAAGTGTTCCAGATTTCTATTTTATTATTTAATACGTTAATACTAGGACTCCGTTGAACACAGAACTTCACGTTAAATAAATTGCAAAACTAGCTATAGCAGCTACTTCCATTACATAAATGTCACCATTACATAAATCCATTCCTGCTACGGATAAATTTCGCTTTATGAAAAAATCAGATTTTGAACAAGTTTTCTCCGTTAGCATGCAGATGTCTAAATGTTAACAAGGAACTAGAAATTATCTAAAGCAGTATTTGTAAAATCTTGAAGTCTTTGTGTGTAGCGTATTTACTGATTCAAATATTATCTCAAAGGATTAAACTTTAGCAACATAGAATGCAATGCTATTGAGTTGAATACTTAATTCTTTAAATTTCAACGTGAAAATGCAAAGCCATTTGATACTTGCCATGGCTTCTATTATTTAACATTAGACTCAAATGATTAACTTTCAATTTTAAGTTTTCAAATTACTATCTCAATACACAGTTGAAGCGATTAATATTTGTTCTTAAATAAGTTTCGTGTTATGAACCAAGATGTAGTTTAATGACTAGTTCAGGCTTTCAGTTGAAGTTTTCCAGTGTCTTCAAGTATGTTTGGAGTACATAATTTTACATATCTTCAGTGAAGACAGGGTTAGATTATAGGGTGCATCTTTGATTCTCGCAAAATTTTGATCGTGATTGATTACCAAGCTGGGCAAAATCGAATCTTGTTCTGATTGGTTTAGATCCAGTTGAGGCTCTGATTGGTTAAGTTTTTAGAATTTTGAAAATCCAATGAACTTTGCGTTATTTTTGAATGCTCAACCCTACCTGTTAGCACTGTAATCGGCGATAACAGGAATGGCGCCAAAAATCGCCAAGTTTGCCAAAGGGCACCCTAAAGTAAAGTTTTACCACAGATAGTCACTGTTAGTGAGCCTGCTGTTATTAAATATCTTTATGTGCATCGCTGCATTAAGTAACGTATTAACTAGCTCTAATACTGTGCAACTCCTGAAACTGAATAATCAGTTCCTGTCGTTTAGTTAAATTAGGGTTCTATTTAACCTATGTAAAATTAAAATGGCACACATTAGGTTTTCTCTCCATACATCATAATGACTTTTACTTTTCAGTTTTAGAGATTACAACTGGTTCTGGATTCCAGTCATCGCACCTCATGTGGGAGGCATCCTTGGTGCTCTCATCTACGATATCTGCATCAGTTTGCCTCTCAAGAGTTATAGGCGCTTATCTGAAGATTTAGGTAATTTGTTACCATATTTATATTTACCTCAGGTTTAACTACTGAACTCTTAAACGAAATTTTTGGTTTTTAATTTTGTGAACTATACTTTAAATGCTGTTTTAAAAATTGAATCTTGGTTAATCTTTGAATGTTTCGGTATGGTCTTGTCTTACTAATTTCTCTTTCAGTGGGTCTAAATAGCGCAATATGCAATCAAGCATTGAAAATAGCACACCAAGAAGAGAGCATGGGATTGAATTGATTTAATGCAGTGATGGGTGATACGTCTCTTGGTTTTGGGATCAAGGGAGTTTCAGTGTTTACAACTGAATACAGTACAACCTCAACAGACTTCAAACCGCAACAATACTTAGCATCTAGTTTATTGGATGTTTGTTATCCTGAGGCTGTGTATACAAACTTTAAGCAACCACTTACAAATTATATAATGAGTGACACGTGGCGGAACCTGTCGTTTCAGCTGGTCTCACTTGCTGTCTATATATGTAAACAATTCCGGGGTGTGCGGTGGTTATGGAAGAGTCAGAACATGACTTACATGTTCTGAGATTCGAACTGTGTGCGTATGAGCCTTGTGTTGCAAAATTGGCCCTAGAAGTTACATTAATACAGGTCCCAAGTGAGATCGAAAAATGTCATCAATATAACGCTTGCTCGTTAAGGTTCCATGTACCCAAATCAGTGAATCGGCTATCAATCTATAAGCCCCTAGACCATTATGCCTTCTGTGAGTGTAATATCACCCGACATTATGGATGAGTGTATCATTCGACAGGGCGCCTCAACACCCGTATGTAGTTATCTGTTTTTAAAGTGAACCAAGTTTCCTCACTAAACTTCTGTGGAATAAGACGTTGCTCTGGTTTGGCAGAATTGTAGACGGAGTCGCTTATGTTGTGTGATGTTAAAGGCAATACACGAAAAGCGTACATAGATCAGATTCGTTTCCACACGGCACCTAGAAAGTTTGTAGGAAAACTGTCACCTAGATCTGCATGCATCGTGGAGCAACTTACTCGGGATCTACGAGCGCTTGCTGCAGGATCCTTTGATCCTCATCTAGCCACCACAAAACCGGTAGTACAAACTCATGTCCACTGCTCTGATGGCACATTCCGAACGCTGGTCCAGTTTGCGGTTTTCATGACTATGAGGCCCCTCTTTAACAGGCCTAACTGTGTGAGCAGACACTTTGCAAGTTTCCCCAGGAATTTTTTTCTAATGTCCTAGCTTTTGCCTATGATCGTCAGATATTTGAACCTTCCATTCGTATCTAGTTTATGTAGGGCCCACTTCATGATTGCAAAGCCACTGCTGGGTGTAGTCATGCACACTGACACCAAACTTGGATGATTTGCATATCGGAATTTATTGTATTTGCAAAATTTCGTGCTGAACTTTTCTTCCATGGTGTTCTATTTTCAATGCTCTAGAATGTATGCGAAACGCTTGACGCATAAAGCCTGTCCAAACGACTGAAACGTCTAAAGCTAAGATTTTATTTATAATTTTACTGTTAGTCATTTTTCGCATATTATAAAAATTGAAACACCAGCACCTCCATAAACATGTGTAAATTTTAGCTACTTCTCAGTAGCTAATATCAAATGGATAAGAACGATTTGACATTAAGCAATCTTGAGCCTTGAACATATTTTTTTAAATTGTTAATGTCTGAAGCTTGATGTTGCGCGCTATTAAAAAATGGCACAAGTTTAATATTGTGGAAGATGTATTGGTTTTGCCTTCTAGAGTTGATTGACGCTCTCTGAAACTTAAATGTATTGAACATTAATGTGTTAAGATGTGCGTACTCGAGTAATTTGCTTGGTTATGACTTGAAATCCAGAATGAGACTTCAACCACGAACCAGATTGTTCACTCATGACTGGAAAATGCAAACAGAGCGTGTTTCGGTAACTTCGAAATTAACAGTGATCTGCAAAAATTACCAGTTCTTCTTTGAATTTATATGAATCTCGGTATGTTAAACAATAACTTGATAAGAATAGCACTAGAAAGTTCGTGCTCGAGGAATTTCCCTAGAATTTGAGTCTGTTAGACTATATGGCGTAGCTTGTCCTTTTTGGACATTGCGCCTTTAAAACCCAACCAACCTGTTAGACTATACTTTAGGGTGCCACTCTGATTCTCGCAAAGTTGTGACCGCGATGGATTGCCAAGCTGGGCAAAACCGAATAATGTTCTGATTTGCTTATCGTTTTTAGAATTTTGAAAATCCAACGGACGTTGCGTTATTTTTGAATGTTCAACCATACTTGTTAGCACTGTAATCGGCGCGAACAGAAATGGCGCCAAAAATCTGAAGTTTGCCAAAGGGCACCCTGAAGTACAGTTTCACCTTTGAATCTCTTCAACATTAAGAATGCTCAGTTTCTGTAATTCCTATTACAACGGTGAATTTAATTTTATCAGTTTTGGTTTTACTATAAATTGTGCCTAGGTAAAAGTTTACCATAGCTGAAGTAAAAGTTAGGAAAATGACTTTGAAGTTTTAATGCCTTAGTTTAAATATGTCACTGAATATGACATTTAAACAGAAATGCGTTAAGATGAATAAACTAATTTCTTAACTGCCCTGATACACTAAGAGCAAATTCTTATGAATTTTCTATTTTATTTATGCAGAAAATGGTGAGCAAAGTGAATGGGAACCTCCTCAAGTTGAAGTCACCAAGCGAACAGATTTGAGTAAGTACTTCAGGAGACTAATTTCTAAAATTTCATCTACACTTGTTAAAAACTGAACGTCTCTTATTGAAAACTATACTCATTACAAATTTAACCTTCATTTATATAAATCCGGGGAAAATCTTTTTATTTTAGAGTTAAGACGTTTTGGTTTTCTAAATGGTCAAGCTTCATAAAAGCTGGAATGGTACTTTCCACGTAGTTGCAATTAAATTTAAATTTTGCATAATAAATCCGATATTTCTATTTTTGAAATGGTTTTTTTCCAAATAAAATACGGAAGTTCAACAGTTTTACGCATACAGTGGAATTCGAGTCTCAATTTAATGCCATTTGTCTAATGAATTCTTAAACTGAGATTTTTTAAGGATTTTAGAAACTTTAAAACGAGATATTAACTCGAAACTATTGTTTCAAATAGTTTTCAAGTGACTAAATTTAGAGCATTGACCAAAACTGGATATAAAGCCAAGGTGGTGGGTGGAAATGTGCTTTGGGTACCCTGCTTGGCGCGTTTTCGAAAACACTGTTGCTATGGCGACGAAAATGAAATACATGTTTAACAATTTTAACTTTTTCTATGGCAACGAAAAGTTTTTATGAATTATACAACAAAAAATACATTGAAATATTAATTATGTTAATATTTCAGCTTATTAATATTCATAAATTTATTAATTAAAATTCTTTTCTAGAGGTTGCTATAAAGAGCGCATTAAAGGTGAAAAACGTCCGGGTTACCACGCGTAGAGTATTTATCGCAAAGTTGGCATGGAAGGGGACCCAAAACGCAGTTTAACCTCAAACTAGTCATATAGATCTGATCAGCAAAATGGTTAACTTTCTGGATGCCTATTTAAGTTCTTATTTACTCTTTGTGTTTTATATATACATGTAGTTTATATTTCATTTAAACAATCAATATCTAGAGTCCTTGTGATTATAGTTTAGTGATAAAGCCACCTCGGGAGTGGTGCATTTTGCTACATTTAAAATAGTAATCTTTTTATAAAAAATTAAATTGTATAAAAACTTAAGTTTAAATATTGTATTATATTCAGGTTTGAAAATACAAAAATTGAAGTCTGGTAGAGAGAAATCTTGAATAAATATAGTCTAAAAGCAAAGTAAATGTTCTAGACTTGAAAGATTATACCGAAATTAGCTTTTGAATCTTCTAGAACTAAATTTCTCCGTGCTTTAAGAACCTTAAATTACGTTCTAAATATCCACTAGAACACACACAAAAATGAATAATATTCGTCCCAGACGAAAAATCTTAATTTTTATCTTTTGAAGTGATGGGTTTCTCGACAACTGAAGTTAACAGTCTGAGTTAATTAAGAAGGTATGTCAAAGGAATTGCTTAATCTTTATTGTTATTTACACAATTGCTTTTAATTTGATCCAACTAAAGGCAAAACCTTGAAGTCCTATTCTGCAAACACTAGTTTAAGTTGATCATCAGTTTGAGGTAATAGTGTCAATATAGGGTTTAAGTAAGATGAAATTTTTGCAGTGTTGCCTGTTGTGGATTAAAACTGAATCCAATTTTTTTTTCGAGTGAATATAAGACTCTAATATCTAGGATTAGAAAGTTTTCAGTATTTTAAATAAACTGTGTGGTTTCAGGTGATGTATTCGTCCAAGGTACGTATCCTTCCGTTGAAAGTACACCTACAATAGCAGATTCATCTGTGGAATCGAGGGCTAAGACATCAACAATGTCGGATGGTTAAAAGCTGAAGACCAGTGTGACCAGTTCCTTGGATTATGAATATCTTTAAAATTTAGAAGCTTTTGTTAATTATTCCTACTATAAGTTAGCGTGTTGTATTTTAAATGTTTAATGTTACTGTTAATTTTTTAAAATAACTTTTTAAGTTACCTAGCTTTCACTTTTAACTGCTTAAAATGCTCCCTGTTTTAAAAAAATGCATTTATGAAATTAAAGCTTTTGTTTATGAAACAAAATTCAGAAAATTATTGGTCTTGAAATTATTTACATAGATGTTCTAAAGAAATTTTTTTTTAATATGAAAAATCGGAATTATATTTGCTGTCTAACTATTTTTCAAACTCCATAATTGGAGGAATATTAAGTGTTAATAACTTAATATTCCTCCAATAAAGTAAGGGTTGAATCATTAAAGTTAATAAGATTTTCAAGTATAAAAACTGAAATGGGAAATTTTTAGTGTGAGGGAAATATGGTGTAATCTTATTTTCGATGATTAAGACTTATCTAAAATATAAAAGCTCAAACTGACACGTACTGATTATAGGGTTATTTTTTAAATACTAAATTAATAAAAATATACCCGTATTCTCTTAAATTATAATATTCTGCAACACTTAGCACTTCATTAATCCTACAGAAAATAAAATTCTCACAATAAGGCCCATCGTGTAACAACCCTTTAAAGAGCAAGCCTGAGCATAATGAGGCAGTTTAAGGCTAGTAGTTTCGTTTCCTTTACGGCAATCTAAATTTTTATTGTGTATTTGTCGAAACTTCAAATTTGAATTGCACGAGAGAATTATACAGTTATTTGGAAGATTTAAACACTTGTTACCGATAACTTAAAGAGTAAAATAATAAAAATAGAAACTGGACAGAATTTATATCCACAAATAACCTTTTTTAAGACAAATTGATAAGCACATTGCTTTATGTAATTAAATTTTAAGAAATATTCTAGTTTTTTATTAGCAAATTATATATTAAAATTAAATTGAACAAAATACTTAATTCACCAAACTAAATTATTAGAAGAAAAAATAATAAACGATTACTTATAAATATTGAATTAGTATAATTCTTATGTTAAAAATGTGTTTAATAATTGTAAAATGTTATTTTGTATTACTTAAATTTTTCAACCTTAAAAATTTTTTTGGTTTTTGAACCACTATTTCTGGTTTTATAAGAGTTTTAAGCGACTTATAGAAAAACAAAATTTATGAAATTATTAGGACTTTAATATATTGCAGTTACATTTCTCTCCTAATTCAAAATTTATTCATAATATCACTTACATAATGATTCTACATTTTTAAGGTATTTAAATAATTATTTAGAATAAAAAATCTTACAGATTGTTTTAATATTTAAGTTTTTTGCTAAATTGGTATGTCAATATTGAATATATAGGTATATATTTTTAAGTGTTGCTGATTTAATAAAGAAACTTTTTTTAAAATCTGCGACTGCCCAAATCTGTATAATTTTTAATTATATTCATAATTGGAGTAAATGAAATATTTAAGTTTATTGCATAATTTTTATAAAATACTAAATAAAAAAAATGTGTGTAGCTTATTCAGATAATAGAAAAAAAACCAACAGTATACTTAAAGTTAATTTACTAAAATTTAAAATTCACGCATTAAATGTATATTTTAATAAAGAATTTCATGAAATAAACAATGTAAATAGCGAAATAAATTTATGTACATAAATTATATTTACCAAAAGAAACAACTCTTTTGAAAAATCGTAATTTTAAGCGTTTGTAATTTTATTAAACTGATATTTATTTATTTATTTAATTTTTTACAATAATTTTTGAGTACAGTATTTGAAGGAGTTGAGACGATATTTTTTATTAAATAACTGTCGTGTGTTTGCAACTTTCTGAATTTAAATTAATTTCTGCTAATCGAAGATTTTTAATGTGACATTATAAGGGGAATAAATTAAAGATTGTTAGATTTAAAAAAAATCAGTCAGTAGATAATAATTTAGAAACAACTGTATTTAAAAGTTTTCAAATTTGTTGTCAACTTCATGAAAGAAAATGAACTCGGCCTATTTCAGTTAATTTTTTTTTCTAGAGAAAAAAGTCGCAGTAACCCGCTATTGCTATGTACGTTAAAATTGTGGAACTACTTTGATATACCGCCAAATCGGAATTTTGGGCGACTTTTTTTCTCGCCAAGCAAAATACCTGTCTTTAGAGTCTTTTCTTGCCCAGAGAGATTCTTGCTAAATACAAATAATTAATAACAAAAAACTTTACTCAAAATGGTACAAAATACAAGAAATTACTAAATTTGACAACGGCAAAAACCTAAAAGCTGAAAAAATCCTAAATTAGCAACACCAAAATAAAAAAACAGCAACCCTAAAAAGTCCGTAGGGAATGCCAGATTTAATGCGTAATTTTTTGGGGTGAATATCAAAGTTGTTCCAAAATTGTCAATAATTTCAAATTAAATTGCAGTTCCTTATCAAGACTTACATTTCATCAGCAGCATTTAATTTCTGTGTTTGTTCCATGTCAACATTTCTATGAACAGAATTTAATATTAAATTAATGTTCTTGATTCTTAGATTACTAATACTATTTATTTCATACACGTGAAATGAATTCTCAATATTTCATTGCTGAATTAAAACTGAGTAATTCATAATATAATTCTGATATAACACAAAATATGAGTAAAATTTAATGTGCCACTAATCATAGATTGAAAATAGTTAATTTGATTACTTAAATTGAGAATATTTCTAATAATTGTCAAAAGCTATATTGAAAGTTTTTACAAATTAGAACCAAGTAAATTACAGATTGAGAATGTTTACAAAATGAAAAAACAGAATTATGGTAAGTTAAAATAATAACTCTAATATATTTCTTATCTATACCCCATGCAAGCGTTTTAAATTTTGCAAAAATGTACTTCACTAATAGTTTAATTGTATAGTTATATTAGAAATAAAATAAAACTAGAATTACTCTAGAATTTTTTTGTCACGTTCAAATTTTCTTAAGAAGCAACGGCCAACCATTTTTAAACATGTCTTCATTTTTATTAAAACTGACGACGGATTTCTTTGATATTCCATCGTAGCTCGATCGACAATTAACATTTGAATGTTTAGAAGGTATTTAAAAAAAATTCTTAAAGAGAAATGTGATGCCTTTCGTTAATATTTTAAAGAAAGGCACATACACATCAAAGACATACATACACGTAGCAAAATCAACACCACACAGCTATTGAAAAGAGTGAGAATTTATAACTTTAGAATCAGCCTTGTGTGGATGACTCATTTGAGAATTTCTGATGCACAGGCCTTGTCTTTAGGGGGCATTGCCTCATGGGGACTCACCTTTACGTGAGTGCTAGTATCCCAATCCCGAGGTACCCAGACATCTTTAATTTGCTCTCTTCTATTATCTCTTCCCTCTCTCGACGGCAAGCTAGGAAACTTTTCACATGAGTAACTGTAACCGCTCAGTTTGCTTCTTCTCGTGGATAGTCGAAATCCCCATATGTTGGCCGTGCGTTCCAACCTTAGGCAGGCCGCAAATTCGTAGATGATCGCATGAGACGTGTATCGAGAGACAAGCCGAAGATCTCGCGAGATTCACATGAGGCGAAATGACGTCACAAAAATCTTACCTACGTCAAAAAAAATGGGCGGAGCGCGAGACAAATCTGGATATCGAGCTGGTTTGAAATATCTGGCAACTTTCCACGAGACAAAGCTAATTTCTGTTTCCACAAGAAAAATATACCACGTTG
>JAPDSC010111562.1:0-15628 GCA_026290005.1 Latrodectus geometricus | reverse complement strand
CCAGCGCAAGTGGTTAAAGACATTATACAATTTACATTATATAATATAGACGATGTTCATTGGAAATGTAAAGGGAATTAATTAAAAATAATTGAAGAATGTAGTGGCATAACTATAGATTGTTTTGTCTACGGATGATATGAAAATACCTAAATGGAAAGAATTATTAACTAAAACTAAAACTTTTATTGATGTTTCAGATTTTATAATGGAAATTTTTTAATTAAAGGTGGCTTTAATAAAAGAGAAACACTAATGCATATTAAAAATAAAAGAGATAACATGAATAGGCTCAAATCGAGAAAAATAGTACAAATTGAAAAGGAAAAAATGTTCTTGAATTGACAGAAGCACGTTTTAAACAAAAGGAATCTAATTCTAAAAAATTACTGGTTTTGCTTCGTTAGAACTACACGAAGTATTAATGCATGATTTAGATTAAATATACTGGTATACAAATTTATATAAATGGGAAAGAATAAAAATTAGTATCTACAAACTTGATGAAATTACTCTTGACTGTCAGAGATCAAATACGCTCAGAGAATTTTCCAAAGGCTATATATCGTTTGAAGGAAGTTCATTCATTTTACCCCTAAATTAATTACTGAATTTGATTGCTATTTTAATTTATGTAAGCTAAAGAATTAAATGCATTGAAACAACTTAGATAAGTTCTGATAAGTTATTTCGCAATGTCAGATTACAAAACTGTTATTTATGTTGGTATTTCTCAAGGGAAGAATGGCTTAAGACAACTAATGTAGCAAAATGGTTTTTGATTTTTGGAAAAAGAATCTTATAAATATTTGATTACGTTTTTGAGGAATCATGGAGTTATTTGGGTGGTTTAAATATTTAAAACTTTCCATTAACTTGTAAAAAATAAAAGGAATATCTAGAAATGATATACGAATAGAACAATACTATAAATGATGCAGTTTTAGCTAAGGTGAAATCAAGTGGTTTTAGTAAGAGAGCGGATAAGCATTAATAATAAAAAGTTAAATTCAACGTTTCAACAATACTAACATAAATTACAGAAAAAGGAATATAGTTGTGGTTGTAAATAGATAAATTACCATTTTCCTTAGAGATATTTGAGCTGATTTCTATAAATAAAATTGTGCAATGTTTAGTTCAGTAGTCGGAGAGTATACCAAAGTATAAAATAGGCTAAAATTGTTATATATGCGCGTGTTAAGGATAATAGTAAGGGAAAATTTCTAACATCAGTAGAAAGTATGGAGTGACTTTGATAAATTGATGAAAGATGATGAGGCAAGAAATTGAATGAAAAAATTTAAATAAAGTTGATGATGAGCTTAAAAACTTTATTGCATAACATTATATCAAAAAATAAATTTTCTGAAAAAAAAAAGTAATAATTAAGTCTGATATTGCGAATCACACACACACAACAAAAAAAAATTGAGTATTTATTTATTTATAGCTTGACGATAGTGAATCTAATTACTCAAATGCATGAATATTATAAGATTAAATAAAATATTAGAACAAATGCAATTAATGAAATATCGAAGGCACAGAAGTTGAAGACAATTAGAAAGTAAGGCCAGAAAATATGTTTAAACTTGTAAAGATAATTGTTATTTAAATCAAATATTAATCTACTATGATGAAAATAATAAAACAATATTGTTTTAATGAAACAAAAACATAAAAATTTTGGAATTATGACTTTGCCATTCTTGGATATCTGAAGTTAAAAAAAAAATTTGTATAAATATTTATTGGCAGAAAAATTTAATGACTATCGTAAAGTATGTAAAAGCTAAAAATTTAAGATTCGAGATTATATCAACCGAGAAAAAAATTCCTTTGAAGTCAGAACATTCATTCTAATTGACGACATAATTTATATAAACTATAGATTACTATGCAATAGAAGACTCAAATGTGTATAAGTTGAATTTGAATGGCGGATTCATAGATCAATCGGTATCTTTGTCTCCTTGCAAAATTATCTTGTGAAGCTCTGTTGCTATTGACTTTTCCTTGAACAGATATATCCTATTATTAACTCTCAATGTTAAAATTTTCATTTATATGCTAGTCTAATAATACACGAGAAATTGTTCATCCATGACACTGCCTTGATGAGAGATTCTGAGCTTTATATCCTTTATTGAGTTAAACTTTTATTATATAATCTGATGCTTCAAAAATAAACTCGAGCTGCTAGCCGAATAGTACGTAGCTCACTCGAAAATTCTCTTGCCTTCGGTTCAACAGTACGTAGGTTTGAATCTCATCCTGCGTTTGGAAGTTTCCAGTGGTTCGGATTCAACTTTAAATCTCAAGTCTCGATCTAATTAGCCCACGTATGCAAAAAATGACCGTTGAACGACAAACTAAACTAAACTGAATTATGGTCACTAGCAATTAATGGAATTTATAAAATTTTTATAATTTAAGATTTTTATCTTTGTGCAAGATACTAACAATTTTTTTTTGTATATAGTCCTTAAGAAAATCTTATATGAATCATTGAAATTGATGTTTGCAAACTTCTAATATGGAACATGCTTCATTTTATTGCAGCGTAGAAAATGACAAGTAATCATTTATTGTAATGAAGATCAGTGTGATATTTAAAGACTTTCTTTATTTTAAATGATTTACTCATTTTTATAATTTTATTTCAATAACAAAAGTATTTTATCAGGCGTAGCAGTATTTTTTACTTCCACTTTTGTGCTTATTAACATTTTTCTTCCACTATTCCCTTTGCTCAAATTATCGCGACTACATAGAAAAAAAGCAATCGTCAAATAAATTCTAATATTTCTTTTTAAAGAGGAGGATGCTTAAAAATAAGCCACTCATGTGGAAAAATACATTCAGGGCAGACAACTCATTGGATCAGAAGAAAAGCTGGAATTTTAAATTTACCGAGGTTTATTTGTTACGAATGGCAACGAGGATGGATGAATGAATGAATGTATGTATGTATGTATGTATGTATGTTTGGGATTGAAAGAGCTTTAGCAATGGGTATAACTCAAATGATAAATAGGGAAGGGAAGCAAGGGAGTGGAGTGCAGAACGAAATGTTTGTCATACTTTTGAAATGAAATAGAAATGTCATTACTCTTCTCTGCAGGCTTCTGGGTTCCCAGGATCATTAATTTCAGATATCGGCCTACGAGTTGTGAGCCCACGCTGTTGGGGGTGGACCACAAAAACCGAAGAGCAAATTAATATTATGACCAATTCTGTGTTGAGAGAACATTGGATGATTTTACTTACCTAAAACAAATTTTTAGTTATGTGTAATATGAATGAAACATTTCCGTTGATTTGTATGGGATTTTAAGTTTTGGCATGTAGTGATTTCACTTTACAGTATGTCAATAGAAAATTTACATAATTAGATTGAGTGTTATATTTGCCGAACTTTGAAGTTCAGTCATGCTCTTATCAAAATATCAAACATAAAAATCTTGATTATAACAAAACATAACTCTTGTTTGTAATATATATGTTACATAATCAAAACTTCATAAACAAAGGGGAAAAAAATTTCTTCTAAGAAAAAAGCAATTTTTGTGTCTCAACTTAATTCAGCAATGTTAAAACAGTTCAACTGAAATCTAAATGTTAAAGATTAAGCAAACTGTAGAACTTTTTCTTCATAGGCTTTATAACATAAATTTTAAATTGCAATTAAAAAAATCGTTTTAACAATTAGTAATATGTCCTATGATGATTGATTTCTTAAAAGAAAACAGAATATACCTTATATAAAATTATGAAAAACTGAGGAAAGTTTGTGTAAAAAGTTTGTTCTAATCTAGTTATGTTAAGTTATTCTTAATTGAGATTTAGTTAATAAATATAGAAATTTTAAATTTTCCTGTATATCTTTCAAAGTAATCTGCTTGTTCAAAAGATTATTGTAAGTTTGTGAAACCAAAAGATACATCGTTATAGCCTACGAATATGCAAAAAGGACAATATATTCTTTTGACGAAACACCGACTTGACGAAAAATGCCTGAATATGGCTTTTTAAAAAAAAATTCTTTCTTCAACATTATGCCTTCTTTCCCCTGCCAATTATTGCCTCCTATATTTTTCTTTACATAATACACTTCCACTCTAGGCACTTGCATCAATAACAGCAAGTGAAATTCAATTTCGTAGGCAGCCCCACGTTGAGGTACTTTCGACAATAAAAGAAGAAAAATACCACGTGGGTAGTAGGTAAGATGGGAATATTCTTCCGAAATCCCTGTATGAAGGAAAAGTCTTACACCACTGATATAAAGATAATCACGGCCTTCTCCGTCTTTGAAGGGAAACCTTTGCCAAACCAAACAATGGCTGGAGCAAGCGATTCCATATTCATCGCACGTGCCCTGGGTCCCCAGTGGGGAATCTTTCCTCCATCCCATCTCACGCTCTCCGGTAACATGCTTATAAAGGCCGATAATGATACTTGAAAGATGGGAAAAGAAATGCGATGTGAACTCAAAAGACAAAATTTGATTAGGCGAAAATTTCAACTGATGCATTGGCGGTCCTTTTCTCTGCCATCTTTCCATTTTTGAGTTCCACCCCTCTACTTCTATTCCTGGGGTTTTCCGGAAAGGGATACACTCCCTCCTTTCCCAAAAAAGGAAGAAAACTGAATGAAGAATCCTTGCTTGCATGTATTAACTGGGAAGTATCTTTTTCCTTTGGTGCCACTTTGGGTTTATTGTTGTTATGTCTGCTCCCGCTATGTTGCCACCTGGGTCCAAATGAAGACTGGCATTTCATTACAGTGAGGATTTCAAAACTAATTTTCTTCCATGATGTGTTATTTTCTTTTTTTTTTCTCCCCTTTCCTAATAGCTTGACTATTGTATTTTTTCCCATTATCTACTTACAAATAAGATTCACGAAAAAAAAGTTTCTAAATATTTCGTACATCGCAGTTTTTAAAATAGCAACTGTTGACAGCTTTAATACACAAATCATGAATCGAAAACAGATAATTTAGAAATTTCATTTTTTTCTTCTTAATATAAATCTTAAAAAAAATAATAATCAAAATAAGTAATTTACTTGCATACATTTTATTTACTTGTTTTCAAAAAAGGGAATCTCCCCCAGTAAGGAATTCTGTCTGAAATCTGATCATTGTAAATTAAGAAATTACATTTAATTATAATTACGTAGAAATTACATTTAATAAGATTTTTATACATAAAACAATATAACTTGAGATAAATTATGAAATTTCTTGATTTCTTTTATAATCACAATTTTGAATAAGTATTTCTATGTTTCTAAAATTGCTGCCCGAAAAGTAGTGAGAAAATTCCCGCCTTATGTATTTTACTGTTTTAAGTTAATATTAAATTTTAATGTATTCTTGCTTGGAATTAATTACTACTGTTTTAGTTATATACACATTATCGTGTTTTGAAAAACACAAATTTTTTCTAGGGACACTTCTAGGGATGTACATAAATTAATTCGTTAAATTAGGGACAAAATGCTTAATTAAAGTTAGTTCAATAATTAACATAGGAATGGAAACTGTTATTTTCTGTGATTACAGCAGTATTTCATTAAGTTTTATTGATAATCAATTCTAATTTTTAAGACAGTAAGTAGCAACTTGTTAATTAAAGAATCACTCTAAAGAAAAATTTATTTTTTTATTCTCTTGTCATCTTTTCGACTACTGTAATATTTATTCCTTTATTAAAAGACACTATTTTTGATATTCTCAGTATTTAACAAATTTTTTAATCTCACACTTCGTATTGAATAAACATTATTTTATTAAAAGTATGGAAAAATCCGAAATAATGAATTATCAACATAGCATGTAGAAGGATACCTATTTTTTATAAAAGAAGGTTGCTATAAAATTATGAATTAAATAATATTAGATATGTGTGTGTGTTTATTTTGTGCTTACCAAAATACAAAAAAGAGATTGGTCTTTAATATTACCAGAGTTGCTTTTAGTAATTCAGAATCCCCTTAAAAAAATTCATCCAGGTTCTAATGTTTTATTCATAAGCAAAAAATTATCTTTACGCGATAACGCTAGCTTAAAGTTACATGAAAAATAAGTATTTGGCCAATCTGACAGTCCATTCATGCTATGGCATTCAGTACAACAGTTTGTAGGTACGATTCTTACCTTGAGCTTGGATGTTTCTTTGGGGACTCGGAACACATTTGATACTAGATTCCGATTTATTTAATTCTCGTGTGAACAAAAATGACAATTGAGTGTCAAACAGGAAAACTATTTAAATTTTTATTATTTTCTCGACATGTAATCCCATTATGATTTACAGTAACATACTTTCAAAGTATTTTAAAATTGTTTTTTATTCATATTTTAAAACTATATATTAATCTAATTTTCCTTGGAAAATTTACAAATTAAAACGTTTTTCAATTATTTAATTAGTGCTCAGTCTACTAAAATTTAGAATATTTATTCAATCTTAAAATATTCAACAAGTAATGCTCATATGCAAAATGTTTTAATGTATTCTTTGTATAACATTGTGATAAAATATGTATTAACAGAATTATGATTTTTCAAAAGTAATTGTTCCACCTTATATTACGGAGTATAAATATATCTTTATGTATTACTCATTTTCTTTGTATTTCTGTTTTGTAAATAAAATTCATTATAACACGTTATACTTTTTAAGCATGCAATGTTACATAGTATTGGTTTCTTTTCCTTTTTAATCTTGGATTTATGCTCTTTTGTGGAAATTAAACTTAATCTGCATAGCTTTAATTATCTTTATCTCGTATTGTTTGGTTTGATCATATGACTTTATTTTCTAAATGAAACTTTAGTTTTTATATTTCTCGTTCTATCTTTCCTCAGCCGTCCAGCTGCCTGAGTGACCACGAGGAAGAAAGTATATATTGTTTGTACGAAGCTCCTCCAAATCTCTCTTCCGAAATCCCGTCCTCTAACACAGCTCCTGTAGACCCCTTGCGGACATCATCCAGGCAAAGGTGAGGATTTTTTTTTTCTTTCACACGATCAATAAGCAACTAGTAAAAAGGTTTACGAGGTTTTTTTTTTATAGCTTTTATGACGTCCAACTGACAATAATACCCATAAAAAAATTACTTTGGTCCTTTGGCTTTATGTGACTTAATTATTCTGAGAACACCAATGAAAAGTAATTTGTATTATAGCGTTTCAAGAAGTAAACGGAAAATAAAATGAAAAAAATAATATATTTAGTTATATGTATAAGTAATGAATTTGTTATACATTTAATTTCGTTTTAAATAAAATAATCCATATATAATATAAATAAAATTATCAGATAATGAAGTAAATAAGGATTATCAAGTAATAAAATTACTTAAATTACGATATTTATAAAATTAGGATTTAATGAATTTTCCTATGATATTATGAGGCAAATTTTGTTACAAGTTATAAAGACGAAACAAATTTCTGAACTAAATTGTATTTAAAAAATTTAATTGCTTTTAAATTACTGTGGAAAATATTTATGAATTGTTACTTTGAGCTCAGACTGAGTTAATGCGATATTTGAACAATTATGTGATCTTATGAAGTAAATTTTTATACTTTTTTAAATTAGTTATGAATTTAAGTGATATTCTGATTTTTCTATCGTTAGGAGTACATGTAAGTCTGATTATCGAATCGATAATCAGACTCATCGATACCGAATCGACAAAAATTTAATATTTATTCAAATTAAAGCCAATACTGATAGAAATTCAAATTTTTTTCTTGAAAAATTCTGCATTTTGTTAAATGTCTTTACAATTTCGATAAAAATACGGAAAAGCGCTATTTCAATCGTTCTCTCAAGATATTAATTATTAACTATCACACTTTTTTCGAATAAATTTCTGAAGGTTTTTAAGAACTAAGTTGCAACAAACAGAATTTTTAATTGTATAGCAGTTACGTATCATTTTGCAATGTAATGATTCTTTTAATTCTCTTGATATTGATTTTTTTTTTGTTCATAAACTCAAAATATTATGATTTTTAATTTTAAACTCCACTTATGAATTGACCAAGTGGTTATATACTTGTTAATTCTGAAGTATCTATGAGCTGATATATTAGCTCTTCGATTATCTTCACGCTTCGGTAAAACTACTTCCTTTTGAATTTCCTATAAAGGATGCGCTTTTACTGTGTAGACACTTCAACATCTATTTTTTAAACCTAACGATAGAGTTGTTACAATTCCACCTATCACTGTTTTTTGTTTTTTTTAGGTCCTTGAACACTTTTTGCTTGTTTCATTGGGATGGATTCGGGGGAGGGGGGTAGGTACAGCAAAGCAAACTCAACTTCTTTGGAAATTCACGGTGTTGTGAGCATGCTACACAAGTCGTTTGCGATTGTTTCATTTCCTAGGCATACCACGCTCCATTGTGATTGTTCTTTTTGAAAGAGGGCGACTCAAAAAGAAATTGGGCTTTTTTTTTTTAGATTTAGCTCTAATGAAGTTCCGTTTCTTTTGTACTTTGGAGTTCCTCCCTTCTTTGGTAAGTAAGCCCAATCAAGCCCTCTCTTCCTCAGTGCTTATCCTTTCCAAGGCTAAGCCACAAATGAAATTTTGTGGAGGGGGCGGAGCGAATTTTTCACCACACAGGTGTCATCCACTGAGTTAATCGCAAATTGCTATTGAATGCTGTTTTCTTTTAGCAACAATGGATGACTTGGGAATGTATAAATTTTATTTGGAAAGAGGGTTTTGAAGTAGAACACATTTAAACCCAAATATCCCATGAAGTTTTGTATGTTAGGGTCAATTAGGTATTTTTGTTTTATGAAATTGAACCCTTGAGTTCCATTACAGCTGATGTTACTGCAGCAGCATACTTTTCCCTACCTAGCTTTCAGATGGGGCTCTACCAGTTAAAGGGAGCAACCGGGAAGAAGTCTTTGTAATTTAGAAGTAGGGACCCAGCAGAACACTCCCTAATACTTGACCTACCATCACAGAGGTATTATTATACCGGGTGTGATCAACTGAATATCTAGTTATTTAAAAAATTTAGTTCTTAAAGTGATTAACATTATCCTAAAATGAAAATAATCAGTAGGAAGAGTTTATAAGGTATAAAAAGAGCATTTTTAAAGTAAAACACTTACACAAAGTTATTTATTTAACTTAAAAAAAGTTAAAAAAAAAAAAATTTAAGTTAAATATAAAAAGATCAGAAATTTGTAAACTACTTATTAAATTTTGCTTTTAATTTTTTTTTTTAAATCTATGAATGGATATGTTAAATAACTGTTGAATATAACAGTTTGTGATATTTTTTTAGTTGAGGAATAATTTGTTTGTATTAAGTTAATATACATATGTATAAACCATTTATCTATGGATATTTTAAGTTGTGTTATGTATGTATAATAAAGTGTATTTAAGTTTCCAAACGCACTTTTCTACTCTGAAATTCTTATTTTATCATTATAAATTTTATTATTGATTATGTTTTGACTTTTGCATCATTATTGCGCAATTATATAAAACATGCCAGTGTCAAATTACGAAACTTCCTGCTAATCTTACGGAAATGTACATGCTTCCTTAATAAAAATTAATTTTAATTATTAGCTACAAAAAAAATATTAACCTATTTATAGAGTTTCAAAAAACCACAAATCTGGATCAAATGCAGTCAACGATTTCCAGGTGGTTTCCTGTGATTACACTTGTAATTTTGATACCCATGAGTGTAGTTACTTCTTTGTTCTTTATTTGATGCATCAAAGCAGTCTGTACGTCAGTGTAGTATCATATTTTTCTTGGAGAAGCTTTTCCAGGCGTGAAAGAAAATTATGACGTCTCCAACCATAGGAAGCACGATTGAAACCGCCTTTCACTCTTCACAATGTTATCTTTTATGAAATAATCGAAGAGCACGTTTCTTTTGGCACTCCATGGTAATTTGATACGCCTTTCTAACTGTAACTGTTTCTCTTTCTGTTCCCTCCAATAAGAATAAATCTCGTTGAGACTTTCCTTGATGTTACTGATGATAATCCCGAAAAAAAAAAAAAAGAACTTAAACAGTTCATCAGTTTCATCGTTAAATCTGAAGTTTGACGTCTTTATTGTTACTTGTATGTGTGGAGTTATTTTATAAGTACTCATAATTATATTTACTTTGGAATTTAGACGAAATTTTTTATTGCATTTGTATTTCTATTCATTAACTGTATACTCAGCAATATTGGCGATTAAAATTTCCTTTTACGATCACATTAATTTCAAATAATCATCACTAGAATTGGCAAACATTTTTTTGCACTGGACTGTCATAAATGTCTGTCTTGCATTAATAGAATCAATAGTATTTGAATGCATTTTATAAATGAATTGCTATGGTTTGAATTTGCTTTAGACCGTAGCTTGGTAGGATTCAGCTCTTTAAATGAAAGGTCCCAGATTCAATCTCAAGAACACAGTAGCGTAACAGTGTATGGCGGTTGTGTTTCTATTCTGTGTAATCGCATCTGCTGAAGAAACTGCTAAGGTGTTTTAAGAGTTTACTTTCTAGTGACTAGTGAATATTTTTGAAAGTAATCCATGTATAAGAATATGCCTGGGTTTCTAATTTATAGTTGTTAAGCCAATATTCACCATATTTTTTGAGGCTCCATATTTATTTTATTGATTAATCCATGCCTTACACTATAAACAAGTCAATAGCTAATGTTTAAAGTTTTTGATATCAGATGTAATTAATATTTCATAAAATAAATCTTTCGATTATATGTTTATTTAAATATAAGGACAGAAACTAATAGTGAAAATCATGCAATTATAGCATTTTCTGATATTTGGATAATCCTATTTCTAAGTTGTCTTAATTTATAGCCATTCTCATTGTTTATTTTATTATATAGATATGTGTTTCCTATTTTCCTTGTAATTGTCATATGGTTTCTCTAAGTCTTGCTCCTAGCGTAAGATCTATTGAGGATAATTCTGGTTTGTGCTCTGAAAAATGTGTCCGTTTTTTTTAATCACCTGGATGCTTTTAATGATTTTGATTGTACTTTAAACTGTATGTCCCTGCTAAGCTAGACTTCGTGTGCAAAACTGGCCTAGAACAATAAAAAAAAACGATCTTGTACAAATAAATATGAATTGTAAGTTACGTTACTAATATGTGAATGAGCAAATTCGTAATTTGTATTTTGTACCTAATTTTTATTTGAAATCACTCAGTCTCTAGAAATATCGCTCAAACAAATCTAAGAAGAAAGATACTGTTATTGGTGTGTATTCAACTAAGTTAGTTTCTAGAATTATTAATTTTTCTCCTTTTCCACGATAGATAAATGATAAACGATTATGATTTGGAGTATTATCTATTACATCGTCATTTTTTTGTTGATAGAAATCAATGTCTAGAAATATTTTTGCCCAAAGGGAAATGCTTGATACTAAAAAAAAATATCTTGATCTATGTACTCGCTTCCAAAAGTTACAAACGTAAGAATAACATTTAATCTTATTCATATAGAGAGAAATATGCAGAAAAAGCTATTAAAAAAATCAACACTGTGCCAAGGAGTGGCATGTAAAGGTAGGTAAAAAAAAAACTTTTAAAAACTTGGTACAAAAGTTCTTTCAAAAGATGAATAGAAAATTTTAAGAGAGGTGGCAAATTGTTAAATGCAGTGTAATCAGTTACATATATTGCTTGATTCTTTGGCTTTCGTAATTCCGTTCTTTCGAGGTCCCCCCCCCCAAAAAAAAAATAAAAACAATTAAAAAAAATTTACTTTTCCTTAGATATTTCTAGCCCTTCAAATTTTACGACATCAGTAGAAATCTATTTAGCTTTTATGGTCAAGCAAAATCTAAGTTGTGACTTATAATACTTTGGTTTCAGTGATACTCGTAATCGATATCTGCCACAATAGTTTACAAAAATGGATTATACCGCCGGTTGTTGCTGTTCTTGTATACACCCTTTCCAAATAGATTGCTGAAAAATATCGCCAAAATGACAATTTAGACTTTCACTGTTTGAAGCTAAATTGTGTTTACGGATGAATTGAAATTTGCTTTGTAACTTGATGACATGCATGTTTGAAAGTGAAGAGATTTCTCACGTATTCTATTAAAGTCATTGATTTGTTTTTTTTTTTTTTTTTTTTTTTTTTTTTTTTTTTTTTTTTTTTTTTTGAATTTAAACAATTATTAGTGTTTACAACATCTTATAATTTTAGGAAATTCAAAAATGTTTCTATTTTTGTACGCATTTTGTTTTTTACATAAATTCTTGCTAATATTTAGTCGCATTTCATGTTGAAATAAATTTTGATAAATTAAACATTTTACCACGCTTCCCAAAAATTTAAGGATTTGCAGCAAACTTTTTATAAATTTTAGTAAAAATTACTATTGAAAATGAACTTTTTTCGTATCTAAAAAAAAAAAAATTGAATTAGCTCATATGAGATTGTAAATTTAACGAAAACAAAATTTCGTAAAATAAAATATAAATTGTAGATTTTTTTTTAGTATTGTAACTTTGGTTTCTTGTCAATAAAATTTTCTTCGCTTAATTTAAAAATTCAATTATTTTATATTCAGGGATGTTTTTTTATACATATATTGTATATTCATTTTGTCATTAATTGGTTGAATTAAGCCAATTTCAAATTTTAGTTTTTAGAAATTAAAAAATATCCTGATATTTAATGTTTAGCAAATGTTACAGTTTAAGCAACAATTTTACTAAAACCTAAGTAACCAGAATAGTCTTTTTAGTTAATTAACATTCCATTTGCTTAAGCAATTTTAGTAGGCGTCATTAGTGTTTGCTCAAAATATTTAACTTTCAGGGGATAATAAATATTAATTTTCTCAGATTAATGAGCACTTCAAGCTTGAGAAATGAGGAACTTCAATATTTTTCATCCCAGTTAATTCCCAGAATAATCCCCAGCAAAGATTTTGTTGAATTATGAACATAAAACTGACGTGGTTTTTGTAACTATTGCGTGAAATCATTACCAAGTACTTTAATAGCTGTAAATTAAGGAAGCCGCAGTCTCCATTTTAATAAAATAATTTTACACATGAACGCACATAAACATTTGTAGATCATAGTTAACTTTATGTAAATAAAACTTACTTCTGAAACTAAATGTATAAAAGCAATAAACCCATTATTTTTTTATATATTTTCATGCTATTAATTTACCATTCTGGTTTATACATGTACATCTGGTCAAGGATTTATGAGAAGGAATATACCATGAATATGAAAATTGTGTTAACGTTAAGCATATTTAATTTACCACTTTTTTGACTATGCGTTATTATTTTCTGAAATTTTGTGTGTAGTTGATTTTTATGAGTTCAAATTTAAGTTTTATGAGTATAACTTCAAAAATTTTATCTTCAAAAACATTACTGTTAATAATCTAAAATAAAATATGATCATGAGTAAAAATCCAAAATGTTACTTCATCTGATTCTTTGTTATTTTCGGAAAATACTTTATTCTAAGCTTGTATTCAACTATCAACTCCTTTATGGTTTTATCTAATGGTAGAAAAGAAATTAAAGCAACATTCTTTGCTGTTTGGGCTCCTTAGGTAAATTAATACGGGACATAGTGGGGTCCACTTTAAAAGGAAAAACTGTAAAAATACTTACAATGTTTCTTATATAATGTAACTTAGATAGTATTGCTTAGCAATAAAGAATGAATTTGATTTTTTATCATACCTTTTGAAAAATTACTAACGCAGTTTATTTTCCTTTAAAACACTAAATGTAGCAAGACCAAAGCAAGTGTTTTACTAAACTAACTTTAATTTAACAATTATCACACATTAGATTCTTTATCATAAAATCGTATTTAGAATTTAATTGAAGAAAGCTATTTTAAAATATTAACGATATCTTTAAATTAATATGAATCAAGCTTTAAAAGATTCGTTGAGTTCTTTAAACAGAACAACACCAATTACTCATAGGATGCATTTTATGCTAATTCTATATTAAATTTTTATTCTAATTATTATAGTTGCGGAAACATAATAATTATAACTTTATAACCACAGCAAATGAAAATTACTGCTTTTATTATTTAACTTAATCGAAATCGTTCATAGTGATCTTTACCTGAGCTAATAAGGGAAAGGAAGGATCTATTGAAATGTTAATTTTCAATAAGCTTACTTTAAACGCACCATTAATTTTTGCTACAAATTTTTTTATAGGGATTTAACTTTAATAAATAAAATTTAGTTACTTATTTTGTTTTATTACTAAAAGGATTATGAGAGAAAAACATAAAAATAAGTTGCTTTTTCTTCGAAATCCCTTGCTTAAATATCTGGCTTTATTTCATAACGTTTTGTCACTAAATCACCCCCTCCCCGTCGTGTTCTAAATTAAAAATATCGCTAAACCCATTGGCATTTTTCTGAACTGTTCCATTTTGACACAATGCTTTCTTTTTTCTCACTCTTCTGGTTATTAATTAACTCACTGATGGCGACATACAGCGCTCCAGGATTCAAAAAATGATTCCAGGTAATTTCAGGAACTGCTCTGGATCATCAAGTTAATTATGAAAGTTGGCACTTAAGTATTTTTGACTTTTATTTTCTCCAAGAAAATCTTCCTTCGTCTCTTTCCTTGCCCGTTTGGAAAATATCTATTAATTTCATCCTGGTGCCGTTAACATCCTGGGAAAAAGAATCGTTATTGGTTGCTGGCAACTGGTGCAGCTGCTTGGAATTGCTCTATTGCTCTCAGTCAAGATGGAATATCTGCGGCTTCCCCTACCCCGAAAAGTGAAATTTAAGAAATAAGTGAGAAATATGTTGCCATATAGTAGTTTCATGATTTAGCTGCAGGTTTTCCGACGACCAAACTCTATTTTTTATACTTAGTCAGTTCATTTCATTTCTGAGTCAATATAATCTTTCATTTTCAGTTTAAAAAAAACCGGAACTAGAGTAGTTGAACACAAAGATACTAGTAAATTTTAAACGTGAATTACTTTACCACTTTTTAAAAATTTTGGAAAACACTTCAATGTCTGTGTTTGAAAGAAGCTCATTATTTCATTTGTTTAACAATATTCTACTGTTGATCATAATAAAGCAAGATTCCAATGAAATAAAATGGTAAATGACTTTAAAATCTCATGAAAAATTACAATTTTGAAGTATTCTAACTAAAAAAAATATATTGATTACTTGATATTCAAATGTCGCCTCTTGAAAAACCCATGACCTTGAATTTTTGAATGAAAATTATTTGCTGATAACTCAATAAGAATATTTAATGAAGACAATAAATCCAGCATTATTGTTTACATTACAACTATTCATTGAAAATTATACAGTTTATTAGGAAAGAAAAAAATGAAATGCAAGAATATGTATAGTGTTCCGTAATAATGACTGTAATATTGGGAACAAGTAATGATTACACTTTAAGTTTAATATCAGAAAAGATACTCACATAAAAGAAATTTTAAGCGTTTGGCATTAAAAGAAAATATTGAAAATCTGATTTACAGAATACCCATTCTTAAGTCTTTAAATTACAATTAAAATTCTAAAACATTGA
>JAPDSC010111558.1:22213-34792 GCA_026290005.1 Latrodectus geometricus | reverse complement strand
GATATATATATAGAAATAAATGTCAAAGTATTTCATTTCCATAACTAATGTTTTTAAAAAATATAATACTACAATATTGGTATTTTTAAGACAATGTAAAATTATAATTACTTTCTAATCCGTTCTTAGTTATAACGAATAGAAAAATTAATTAGCGCAGTTAATAGGATTTAAGGATTAACTTCCTAAATCTTTCATACACTGAAAATCTCTACCATTTAGTTCAGTTTCTTCAAAATTTAATCCTTTCTCAGATGATAAATTTCTTCTAGTTTATAATGTTATTATTAATTAAATAGATTACAATTTATTTTCTATCATTTGTTAAAAGTCAGGAAAAAAAGAAAAAGAAAATTCTATCATTCCTATCACCGTTTAATTAGTCAAACATATTATAAATTTTTGATATAGCAACGAGGTATAAAAATGTTTTTAATACAAGGAAGAACTTTTTAACATTAAAATGTGAGCAATTTTTAAATGATTAATTAAATTTTATTAGTAGCATGTACGAATATAAGTGAGAGCGGATAAAGATATTTCTGCTAACAATACTTCTTCTGTTAAAGCTAATTTGTCAAAGGTATGCAAATTGATGATATGCTGCATTATAATTATTTTTGAATTTAAGATATTTGTTTCAATCACTGATTTTTAAATCTCAAAAGTCTGCACAATTACTTCTAAATAAATAAAAATAGCCATAAAACTATAAATAATTTTATATATAATTAGAAAAAAGATACTTGTATGATTTGAATTCACAAATTTGATCAAAAATAATTAAATCACTTATTGTAACTTTAATTTACTTCTACTAAAAATATTTAATGACATTTTTTTTTAAATTATTAAAACATTTTAATTGTGATGATCTCATGATCCTGTCGTCTCCTTAAAAGTCGAATTACACAAAACAAATTATTGGTAAACGAAAACTTTTTATGACATTAACACACAAACAATAAGTTAAGACATTTATCCACGTTTTTAAAACACATTTGATTTTATAATCACCTGCAGCGGGACTTCCGCTACCCCCAAGTAATCAGAACAAATCAACCGTTCTTCTCGACTCCATTATTCAATCTTTTACAATTCAATTATAATTAAAAATTTAAACTTATTTTATAAAAAGATAATAGAACAATTGCGCATCACTTTTAAACTCGGAATTATAATGTAAAATAAATTATTGTAAAACATTATTATTAAAATTATAAATATTTATTTAACAATAATAATAATATGAAACATATTTGTTCGATCTGATGCATGGAATATAAGCAATTTATATCACCAATATATTTTTTTAAATATCATAAAACAAATACGAAGATACTTTGTAATATATTTTTTTAATTATTTTAAGAAAAATATGAACTTCATTTTAACATACATCCACGCAAGATATAAAAAAATAAAATTAAAACATTTGTAACTGAGAGAACAAATATTGGTTTTATTTAATTTCTATACATTATAAAATAATGATATTTCACTTACATTTACTAATTTTTTAAAAGTAAAATAAAAATTAAAGAAAAAAATGAAAATTTTGCTTGAAGTTTAGAAAAATTGATTAATAGAATTTATTTGTTTATGAAAATTATAAATACGATGATCGTATTTAAATTCCTTTTTTTCATTTTACAATAGTTAAAAAAACACCCTGTTGTCTAAAAAAGTTGCAAATGCATTAAATAGCAGAATAATGTTTACCTTAGGAAAAAATAAGAACTGACGACAAAAATGATTATTAACCAATGTCTTTGTTCTTTTAGCTGACAGAGCATACTTAACCGAAAGTAGGCTTCAGTAAAGAATAGCGGGCAAATCATTTTTCAAATAACCAACCCATGTTTACTTTATACTTTAATGCTGAACATTTCATTTCCTGTCTCCATTGTTTTATTATTTTTCCTACACTTCAGCATTTTGAATCCATCCGCTTAATTGCTGTTCCAAAGTTCCTCCATACGAATGCGAATATCTATAATACATTTGTATATTTTGTGCTGTGTTTCCAAGAATAACCACCATCTGATTGTTTTGTGTCATTAATTCCATAAAAATCGGTTTTTAAAATACAAAGATGAAAAACGTGTGGCTTAAATATTGTGAAAAAATGATATCATCAACTGTCTGGTGTTAAGGTATTTTTTAAACTATTTTTCTGCACAAATAGAAGGAGTTATATATATATATATATATATATATATATATATATAATTTATTATTTTTATGGTTTTTGAATTATTATTTGTATACTTTGAACTCATTAGTGGAATTAGTTTTAAAATTTATTTTTAGTATTTTGGAACAAAAATATAATTTTAATTGAATTCAAATTTTTACACCAAAGAAATCTATTTTTCAATATTTATATTCCTTTGAAAACATAGTTTATGTTAAAAATAAAATGGTTTTAAAAAAATAAAATTTAAATTATTAATGAAATGATAAAATAAGCAATAGAATTTTATAACAAAGTTAGAAAAATTAGGTATGATTTTGTAAATTCTTTATTGATAAATTAAAATTTAAATGTTTGCATTTAACAACACATAAATTAGTTTTCTCAACAAAAATGCATAGCCAGTCTTTTTTTTTTCTTTAATAAAAAGAATATGTACATCATGTCCTTATCAATGTAAATTTTACTGAGGGTTTTACATACTATTTTACATTTTACAGGAAATTATAAATTTCATAAAACTTTCTTCTAGAAGAAAAAGGGTAGAAGCATCTTTTAAAACTGGGTTTTTTTTAAAGAAGTGATTTTCTTATAAATTTGAATTTTATTAAATGTTTCTAATCTACTTCCAAATTATATGCATTATTAAGTGACATGAAAATCATTCGTGCTAATTTCTGTTTTTTAGAACTGCAAAAATGCCATCAAGTTCAAATAATAACTTCATGTTTAAAGTATTGAAATTTGCATTAATAAGCATGATTATTTTTGGTATTTTGCAAAAATATTTGCCGTAAGTTACTAACGAACTATGTTTTTCCTGTCATTAATAGCTGCGTATTTTAATTGACTAAGCTAATAAGCTTCTAGGATTAATGAACAAAAATATCTCGCAATAAATGATATTTTTAGAAGAAGATTTCACTAAAGTGTTCTCCCGTATTTACAAAATTACTTTGAATAAATTGAATTAATTGTGTATATTACATTATATAAATGATAAAAGTGATTTTAAATAATAATTTGAATGATTAACAAATAAATTAATAAAATGTTTTATGTATTTATGAAAAAATTTACTAAGCGTTTTCTTAATGTTCATTTTTTTATGAATAAATTAAATTTTCTGACTAATATCATTAAAAAAAGCTTCCTAGTGATATTTATTCAATGTACACTTCCTTAGTTTATATTCATTTCAATTCAATCAAATAAATTTTTTGAGATTCTTTTTATAACGTGAAATAGGCTAATCTCAATAAAATGTTGATACAGGAATTCTGAATTGTTAATTAAAATATCAAATAAAAGTTTCAATTTTATCAATATATATTTATTTATTACTAAATTGTTGATCAATTACAAAATCATGTAATGAAAAATTAACTATTGATTTTAAAATGATAATAATTAATCATTTAGCAAAGCAAATTAACCAAACATTTTCATTGAGTACAATAATTTTTTTTAGATCTTTAAATTATTTATCTCAAAATTTTCTATGTTTTTATCAAGTATGTTTATAGTCTCTGATATAAGTTGCCTTGGTTTTAAAATCAATATATATATTTTAAGAAAAATATATCAAATTTATAAGCTAAACATAAATATCTATTATTTAGAAATGTATAATAACTATTTTAGTTTAATATATTAATAAGAAAATTTTTCAGTTTGCATATTCGTCCGAAATTTTAAAATCAATTAATATAATTTGACTATGCAATAAAATATTTATTTCAGAAAAGTTAAATCAATATCATAAGCACATTTATTATTAATTATCTTATGTATGTTCTGTTGATTACTAGATTGACAATTATTTCATTGAAAACACAGTAAAAATAATTATAAGTCATTATAAAATACTATAAGAATTGTATAATGAATATAGTAACTAGAAAATAGTTTTATCACTCCCATCATCATAGTTAGATATCTTTGTTAAAAATTAACAGAAATTAAACGTTCTCATAAGAGCACCGATTATAAAATTCTAAAACAACTTACAATTGAAGTCCTCATATCTAGGCTAGTTTATAAAATTAAAACGAAATTGCAGGAAGATATTATTGCAGCTCACATAATCAGAAAATGAATCGAGAAATATTTGAAAACTTAAATGAGAAATACATGAATTTATTTTTCCTCATAAATTATAATCTCAGAAATTCTAAGAGCTAATAGATTAATATAAATTATAAAGTTTAATTTAAAAAATTTATTAATGAAACTTTTCAATAAGTTTACTAGGTCATTTTACTATACGTACATTAAAATTTTAATAAAAATCTTATTTAGAGTTCAGTTCTTATTATAAGTTACATAATATATTTTTAAATTCTGATTGAAACTAGAAAATATGATTCCAGTGAGGTTATAGATTGTAAATATACAATCCATACATAAATATATATATATATATATATATATATAAAATATATGCATGGGTTGGCTTTTTTTATGTCATTGTACTTTTTTGTGTAATTCATGTATGCTATTTAATTCTTTTTTACAAATAAAAGTCAGCTCTATGAAAAAATTTTTTGTCTATTTTTGTAGCCATTCAAATCACCTATCTTAATAGTTATTTTAAATTCAGTGAAAATATATAGAGTACATAAAAATCTGAACAATGATTTCCAATTTTCTTTTCCATTTAAAATCAGAAATTAAAAATATCTATTGCAAAACTTTAAATATTTATTTTCAAGTTTCTTTAGTACTTAACAAAAAAATATAACTGAATAACTTACCAACCAAAATGTTTTAGAAACTTATTCGTAATGACAAATATTTTGAGGCCTCCTTTATTCTTGTTAATTTTTATTATCAGATATTCATTTTTATCATGGGAGTGTTTAAATATCTTGTTATTTTAATAGTATACAGGAAATATTTTAAATTCCATTTAGTTATATTTTATTCTTTTAATATTTTTATCATTTTTCTAAAATGTCAATTTTTAGATTAATTTAAATGATCTTTCTTTTTAGGTAATATAAATTTTTCACGATCAACGTGTAAAGTATTGCATATTTTTGCTGTATGACTATGGGATATTTATTGTATTATAAATATTTTTTTTTTATTTTTCATTGTAATGTGAAATCAGTTTTCATTCAGGTATCCCCTAATTTAAAATTAATTTTTTAACATATTTTTAGATCTTTTCATATACAAATATACACAAAATTACTTACAATGTTTTTGTTAAATAAATAATATTTTCATGTCATATTTACTATTTAAGTCTAAACGATATCTTACTTTTTTGTTTTAACTATATTTTGTCATTTGAAAAAATGCAGAAACGAATAATATGTTGTAGAACACAAATTAATCATAGTTTACGTCAAAATATATAGTTTGCTCAAAATTCAATATAAAAATTAATATTAAGTCTGTTTCATTTTGTTTTTAAAATTATATAGTTATTCCGTTTACGAAAATAACTATTTATAACTTGTCATAACTATTTACAATTGCTTTATCAGAATGTTCATTAAGGACATAATTTGGTATGTATTTTTCTTCATTGATAGTAAATGAAATCCCTTATAACTTTTAGCTTTTTTTCAGCAATTTTCTGTACTTCTAATTTGAAAATTGTGTTTCTTTCTCTTAGAAATCAGAAAAATCTTTTTTATACTATAATGTCTTTGGAAGAATTTTTTATTTGTTTTCTAAATATTCATTTAATTCCATTTGGTCACGCAAGAAAGTCATTTGTAGAAATTCGATAGCATTGCTTATTATGATCTCTGAAAAATTAAGTGAAATAATTGTTTTTAAGTATTATGTTAATGTTTTTGAAATATTTGAGTACCTTATAAAATATCTGAATGATAATATTTCAAAAAATTATTGTAGCTTCTTTGTTTTTCTTTGAATAGGTGAAAATTGATAACTATTATAAAATTATAAAAATGATTTACCTGTATTATCTTATTCTTAAGTATTGTGCAAAAAAATGGAGTATTTAATTAAATTAAAATGAAATGTTACAAAAATTTTATTTTAATCTATTTGCCTGTAAGTGGATACCAAAATTATTTTACGTGGTAAGGATAGATTAATTACTATCAAATCTTTAGATTTTGATAGTTTAATTTTTTTTACAAGACATAAATAAAGCATGTTGAAATTTATTTTACACTGTGCTCAAGTACTTTGGGAAATCCAAATAAACCATTTAGTTATTCAAATATATATCACCAATACATCAAATTACGAAAACGTTTCTTAAATAGGATTGTATGTATGTTTAACTGAATATTCATGTTGAATGTATCCGTTTTGAGTTCAAACCAAACAAATAATCTTATTTCGTATAAGAATGTATATAATTAAAGGGATATAAAATATATATTTCCTTTTTTCAAATTGTTAAAGTCCATATGTTTATCAATGTTATCTTTCAAACAAAATATTGGACAAAAATTTATAATATAATATATGAGTATTATATATTACATATAAACATAATCTTCTCTTGATTGAATTTCTAATTTATTATATTAATGAATATCGAATTTATAAGAATTAAATGGATTAATAAAAATGAAATTGTTTACCAATAAATAAATAATGGTACATCTTAATCTCGTAGAGGTATTTTGATTTTAAATAAATTTAATATTTAAATTTAATTACAATTCAAAGAATTAAAATTCATGCATCAGTTTAATTTTCTTTGATATGGTAAGTTCTTTAGTAATTACATACATGCTTTTAACTATTTTTGATTGCATTTTCAGTTAGTATAAACAAATAAATAGTGCACACAACTTCTTGATAAGTAGTGCAATAGTTCTAGCTTTAAAAAATACATTTTTATGCTTTTATTTTCAATTAATATATTTTTTAGTCCTCTCTAAATAAGAAACTGCAAAGTGCTAACTCCTCTTTAATATCTCGCTGTAAAATAAACTACCACAATCTTAATCTGCTTAATTTTACCTCCAAGAAATGAGGGCATTCTTCAAATGTCATTTCATTTCGTTCCTCCGTAATTAAACGTCACTGAAACTCGTAGATAGGGATTGCATTTCTATTACAATTTTAATAGTTGAGAAAATATCTGAGTTTCACACCTTACTATTAATTACACTGTTCAGTTTTGCATTAGCCAAAACACATATGTGTTTGGTTTGTTATTAAACTCATTTACATTCCTAATCATGATTGGTGATGTTACATGTATTGCATAACTGAAATATATATATTTCAAGAATGTGTATTAAACATATTTTCTAAAGAAATTCTAAACCTATTTGTGGAAATATTCTTATTACAATTGATAATTTTAATTTATTGGAATGTGAAGAACATTTGTCTTTTAACACTAAAAAAGGTACAGACTTTTGAAACCAATTTTTATTACTATCAATTTTATTATAAAATGAAATATGATTGCACGGCGTGTTTTTCTTAAAGCATTTCTCCATTGATTGGTCTCCGTTTCTATCTGACATTTTTTAGAGTAATAAAAAGATTGATATTTTAAAAAATTTACCTATCATTTGAAATTTTAATTCCTTAGTTGTTACCTTAGATTTTTTTCTGCCATAATGAGTTTATTTTTGCAAGTTTCATGTCATATTTTGTGGTAGGCAAAAAATATGTTTTCTTAAATTAAAAAAATGAGTTTGTCATCGTTAGTAGAGCTTATAAATATCAGATCCAATTTTCAAATACTTACATGTAAATTTATTATCTATAAAAACTGTTAACCATTTTAAAATTTGAAGAATAAAAATAATTTTTACAAATTTAGCGAAATTAATAATGATTTACATCTTTTCAAAAATGTTTCGTAAATATCATTGTTATATATCTGGATTCAATGAATGCAATAGTTAAAGATTTTTTTGGATAAATACATGGTATATCAATACATGGTATATTTGTATAATAAGTGCGAAATGATAATTTTATGCAATGCATTAGAAGCAAGTGTCTATTATTTATAAATCTGAATTCATTATGTAATAATTCAGCTTCTATGTACATACTAAAAAAATTGCGTTGCATTTTAAATTGCCAAATATTAATCACTTATATGTCTATTTCTTCTTGTAAATTGCAATTTCTTTTTGAAGAATATTTACATTTAATGTTATATAGTGGTACGTTATGTATACATATTCATAATTATTAGTTGAACTCTAAAAAACTCAGAATTACATTTCTAATGGTATTTTTGTATTCTTATAAGCTTTACCTATAAAGTTAATTTTATCATCGTTTAAGTAGTTTATTACTATTTATAAGAACAGAAAATTAAGATTATTTTTATTACAAATTTTAACTTACATATACTATTTATTAGTTTAAGAAATATATATTTTGAGGTCACAAAACTCATGCTTTCCTGTACAATGTTCCATATTATTTCCACTGTACAATATAAAAAAAGTACTTTTATCGAAGCACTTCCAATTTTCATTATCTTTGTAAACGTGGTACAATTTTTTAAATTCGATGAACTAGTAAATTTTATATTTTCTGCAAGTTTATAAAAACTGCTAACATTTTGAAAAGCCTTTGAAATTAGGATAATTCTAAGAATAAAAGGAACTTATGCCAATATAAATAATGTCATCTATGAATTTTTAATTAATTGTATTTGGTCGTCTTTTTCAATCTTTAGCAGAATTCCTGCTATAAATATAATTTTTCTTTGATTGCAACTGTCTATAAATTTTGAATATCTAATAAATTTTATTTTTGGCTACAATAAAGTAAATTCATTATAATTGAGAAAAACAGCTACAACCGGGAGACCAATAATGTAAAGTATTATTTCTTTACCAACTGCTACATGCTATATACCTGGATTCAATGTATGGCTATATAAAATAAATTTTTGAGAATTCTTCCTACATGTATATGATAGTCGTAAATCATATCACCAAACTGTCTGCAATTCTAATGTTTACCAAAAACAATTTGGTATTATTTCTTTTTTCTTCATATCAAAATTCTTGCTGAAAGTAAGTTTTTCCGAAATAAATTCTCATATGTAAGCAGTTATTTTACATCCAATCTCGATGATTAGCAAACCACTTTTTTAATTCTACAGTATCTGGAAATCAATAGAATATTGATTATTGTATTAAAAATCTGTGTTTTTAAACTGTTGGATTAATTTATATAAAAATGTGTTTGTTTTTATAAGACTTAAAACCTAAAACTTTTTAAACTCACATTAGCTCATTACGTTTAAACAGAAAGTATCAGGAAATGTCATTATCATATGTGTATTTAAGTAAATTTAAAAAAATGAGTATTATTCCCTTTAAAATCAAATTAGAATTTGCGTTTCTTTGAATCTGTCCCGTTTTTCGTATTATTAAATCCTTAATAATTTTAACAAAATATTTACTATATTCTAGTCGTCTAAACATAGTAAAATCAATAGGCAGTATTGAAAACTTTTTATGAACTTATCTTTAAGATTTTAAGAATGATTTATGACATGCAAATAAATAAACACATTCTGAACATTTTTATCTTATCTTCTTGCCTAATGTCAGTAAAATGTCACGAAATACGTCCCTTAGTGAATTAAAAAAGACCAAAAATTTTGCTTAATCTCCTAGATTTATCTAGCGGTAATGAATTAACACTTTAATGCATATTCTAGGAGTAATAAAAAAATGTTGGTAGAATTAATGATAAAAACATAATATCTTGAAAATATCTAACTGATTATGACAATATTTATATAAAATTATTACATTATGTAAATATTATTATAATGAATGGAATATATTTAAAATAGTTTAATGTGTATACGAAATAAGCATAATCTCTAATTCATTTCAGTTTTAGTTCATTCGGAAAATTTTGTTAAATACACACATTTCTTTGCTTATAAATATTATACGAAAATGAACATCCCACTTTTTTATTAATACAGGAATTTTTAAATACACATTTCAAAATTAATATAGAATATATAATTTTCTAAATTCACGCCATATTTTATTTAAAGCAACGTGTTCATAAATGTAATAAAATAAATAATTCAAGTGTTTATCGCATTATATTTCATTCAGATGTTTATAATTAAAATTATTAAAAGAACATGGGTTTATATATTTAAAATATATGAATCATGTTTTAGTTTTACCACTCTGTATTTTATTCTAGAAATTATAGATAATAAATTTTATATATTGTAATGCATTACGATAAATATATTTTAATTGGTATATTATATTATTTTAACTAGATTACTATAACTTTAATTTTTTGCATCCCTGCGTCTTATACTAAATAGAATTTAAAAGTGTTCTTTGTGTGTACCCAAAAATAATATGTTTGTAATTGAAAAAAAAACGCATTGAGCAAAATTGAGAGTAAAAATAATAATAGGAATTTCACTATGTAGTTTTTTTATTATTCAGAATATTTAGAAATGATTTAAGAAATTCATTTTTAGAATATCAAGTCATGAAAGTTTAAAGTTTAGTTTAAACAAAAAATAAACATATTGCTATAAATCTAATTTGAAGAACATTTACAGTACACTTTTAAATATTTTCTAAATTAGCCTATATATTCAAATTTTTCAATATATTTTTACTATTAAAGTTAAAAATAAAACATTTTTGTAAATAAAATTTCTTAGGTAACAACTGTTAAAATATGCTTAGATAATGTTTGCAAAATTAGTTTAAAATTTTAAAAAAAGATTTTAAATAAAATTTTTGTTGAACATCTGGTCTGTTTAGGAATTACCATTAAAATTGTTTTCAATCATTTTATAATAATATTTTAATGCATGAATAATAATTTTAGCTCATAAGTAATTGTTTTTATTGTAAGAAAAAGTTAAGCCGTAGAAATATTTTTTATGCATTTATGTAAAAATTTAAAACATTTGATCGTAGTAACCTTTATATTGTATATCATGAGTGTTCAAGTATATTTTTAGAAGACGTTATATGAAAAAGAAACTGCTTTCTTATAAATATAAAAGTAATTTTGACAATTTTATTTTTAGTATTAATTGAATATATGCATGTAGTTTAAAATTTCGATTTAATTTTAAGCTAAACAATTGTGTTTAAATTTATGTGAAATTTATTCCATTTTAATTAAAGTAGTCGCCGTTAAAGTTAACTATGGATTCAATTGTTCTAAACTATTTGTACTTCATTCACATTAGAAATTCACGAAGAAGATTTTTAGATTGGTATTAAGAAAAGTAGCTAAGTAAATTCTAATATTTTTATGTGCACATAGAAATAAATACATTCTGTGGCAGGTTTTTTTTTAATAAATCATTAGCTTTTTTTCCCAGAAAGGACAATCGAACTTATATGTTTGTTTATAAAATTCCTAAAATTAACTCACAAAATTCATATAATAAGTAAATTCATAATATAAAATTCATAAATCATAAAATATAAGTAAATCAACAAAACAGGAGTAAATACTAGGTAATAGTTTTTACCAAATATTTCCAAGGGTTACACAACATGACATTGTTTTGATGGAACGTGGCTAACAAAATATATTATAGTTATTTCTGATTTTAAAATAACCCTACCGACTCTGGAAGTTATATATTTCAGTATACTCAACAGAATAGTGCGAAGGTAGAACAATTACAGGCTTATACCAACACAACGTGAATGCATAAGATAGTATAAGAATGAAGTTACAATTTGAAAATTTATGAATGTTAAAAAACGCTTTTTATTTCCCTAACAAAATGTTAGGAAAATAAAAAGCCCTTTTTCAAAATAATTTTATAAGTATTAATAATATTAATATATTATACATAATATTTAGAGTAATAGTTTATTTTATAGTATTCTGAATAATCTTGTATTTTCTAATATCGGAAATAAACATTTTGTTACATTGATATTATTTACGTTTAATAAATAGTGCACTTTTCCTCATTTGAAAATAATCTAGGAAGATTTTTAAAATGCCGGAAAATATAAATATTTCAATAATTTCAGTTTTACTGAATGAATTGAAATTAAATTGAATATAAATAAAAACTTGACATTATTGCGTTTTAGATATATAAATATTATCAGCCTTTAACACTAAATTTTTGGCATCTAAAAATTTAAATATGCAAACATAAAAGAATGATATTACTTTATAAATATATATTTTGAAAATTAATACTTTATAAATATTTTTAACAAGCATTAGACTTAAATTTTATGCAATAACGAGTTTTAAATATGCATAGTCGATTTCATAAATGTAGACAACTTAGTAGTATTACGAATAAAAAAATACAAATCAAATAAAATTGTTATTGTAAAGGGGTACATTTAGTGAGCTCAATTTTTACCACAATATTAATTATATATATATATATATATATATATATATATATATAT
>JAPDSC010111558.1:2880-14947 GCA_026290005.1 Latrodectus geometricus | reverse complement strand
TTAAGTGTAATAACATTTTATATCTTTATTGGGATTTTTTTACGTATAAGTTAATTTTATTTGTTATTATAAAATTGTGTTGTTTTCCAATAGTGAAAATGTGCCAATTACAGTTTTAATTTGCTTTATCAGAATTATCTGTAATAAATTAGCAGATGAAGTTTAATCTTTTTTAGGATTCTTGTTTTTCGAATATATTAAAGTGATAAAATTGTTTTTAGAACTGAAACACATATTTTATCATGGTTTATACATTTAAATGGACTTATATTAAACGTATAGAGTAACTGAGTTTCATATAATTATGGTCCTAAATTACATGTTTTAGTTTTGAAAATGATTAATTTATATTTGTGGTTTTAAAGTATCAGTAAAATATGTTCAAACAATAGAAAATTAGAAAATTGGGAGTGTAAAATTTTGCTATAACACACTTTGAATGTTAGAAAAATAGACGAGGAAAATATATTTTATAATACAGTTTTTTTCATTATGGTTTTGATGCAATAAAGTTTAACTAAATTTAAAATGATTCTTAAATTATTGGCTACATATTTTGAAGGAATTTGAAATTTATATACAAAATTCTTCTTAATTCAGCTACATTTTAATGAAAATTTATCTGTAGGAACAATAATAACACTGACGAAATAAAAGTTAAAATGTTCATCAAATAAATACATTTGTATTACATTAATCCAATATATTTTGGCATATTTGAAAGAATTCAACAGTCATGTAATTTAGTAGTAAATTTACTACTAAGTAATTTAAAATATCCTCCAAAACTTAAGGAATAAAATGTTTTTTATCTCGCCATGAGAAATGGCACTAAAAAATAAAATTTAAAGTTTATATAAATAATCAAAATCGAATTTAAATAAATTGATACAAAATCTGTAGATACCACTTTTTAATGATAAAAAAAGTTACATATATAAGTGGGAAAAAGTATGCAAACATTTGACTTCTTAATTACACATGTGAGTTTTGTTCATTTATATCTATTGTTAGCAGATTCGTGGATAAATAATCAGTGAGATCCCGCAATGTTTGAGAGAAACCATTTGTCCGATTCGTTAAGGTAGCTGGAGATCGGGTGAGATAACACAGGCTGATGTTTGTAGGCACCTTAATGTATTTCATAATGTGGTTCACCATCTGTATGATCAATAATAAACAGAAGTTTCTCTATCTAAAAGACATGTTTTAAGCCAACAACAAGCTATAAAACTTGCAAAAGACAGTTTTTTAGCTCTTCCTTCTTGAAGCATAAGAAGCTTTTCTATGCTTCAACTTGTTGCAGACTTCTCGATATTATCAGTGAGAAGGATAGGCAGTGTGAAAGTATCTTTATCCTGAAGTGAAGGTATCTATGCATTGGACCAGTTTTGTTCATCCCTCTGACTGGACGACAGGGAAATGGCCGCTTGTCTTGGGCAATAGCAACGAGTTTCCTGAGATGAATTTCAGTACATTTTACAGACGTGTCCACATTCACAAAGAAGTGCTGATTTGGAAGAAAGAAAGCACATGATGTCAAGAATTGAAATCAATGAAGACCACAGTAACCACAATGGTGAAATAAAGATTTCGACAGGGATATCATTCTGTGGTAACATCGAAATGCATGCTTTCACAGGAGGAACTGTGACCAGTAAGAGATATCGGGATGAGATTTTTGATCTATATGTCCACCCATGTGTCGGTGCAAATGGCAATTATTTCATTCAGACTGATAATAACACACGATCTTATCGAGCTGTATGTGTTGAGGAAAATATTGATTTTTCGCTTATAGTGTGAATAATAATAGAATGACCAGATTGATCTCCACACCGGAAACTAATAAAACATCTGTAAGGCTTCTTAGTAAATATAACCCCACTGACATTTGTCAATGAATCTGATAAAAATAGTTGTAAATCAACAAAAGTTACAAGTGTAATTAAAAAGCTTATTGCTCTCCTACAGATCCTGGAGGAAAATTTAAAGTCCTTCTCCAAGATCTGTAGAGTGGTTGGGAAATAGTTTACTTCATGTCTATTCTATGTTTCCCATTTTGGTAACCAACAACTTAATACTCAGTAAGGGAAATCAATGCCGTCAATTCAGTTAAATTAGAAATAGCAATATCCCTTATTAAAAATTATTTTTTTAAGTTTATATGGCATTTTACCCCATATAATTTAAATTATTCTTTCCTCCAAGAATTTAATTTCTAGTGAGATTGCTTTTTAATTCAAATCTTTGGTGGTTTTTCTTTTGTAAATTTCTAAGTTGCAATAAATAGATATTCATTTTGAGCACATGACATCCAATAGCTCAAATGGATAGTATTTGCTAAAAATGAATGAAATGGTTTCTATATTTATTAATTTGCAATTTAGTGCAAAATACCGGTTGTTCTTTATCTTTAGGAGACCAGTGTAAGTCTAAAAATCCATAGAGAATTTTATAATAAAAAGGAAATACTATTATTTATTGTAAATATTTAAAACTTTCATTATTCATTTTATTATACATACTTTGGATAAACGTTTATGCAACATTACATTTTTAAATATTGTAATTAAATTATATGTACGAAAAAAGTGTATGAAACGTTTGATTTATGCACGAAATTTGAATCAAGGAATGATGTAATATTTCTTATAAAATATATTTAAGAGAAAATAAAATAAGTCTTTTCGTCTTGCTTAAGTATATTTCTTTAGAAATGTTGCATATTTGTTTAAATAAAACTTGTATTCTGTATATGATTTACGTGCAATTTTTTAAATCATATTTCAAAATATAATAATCTCTAATAATATACAAATTACTATGCAAAAAATAACCATCAAATAAAACATGTACCTCAAATATTGAATTTGGTAAAAATAACAGAGCTGCCATGTTTAATACTCAAAACAATTGATACCTTTCAGAATAGGATACTTAGTTTATAAGAACTGTCATTTTTCTTTGGGAAACATTGTCACATTTAATGTTCATTTTATCTGCGTAGTTATAAATCAATTAGAATTTACTTTCAGCATTTAGTATTCTGGTTTTACAAGAATCATTTTGAATACGCAAATTTTTTAAGTAAGAGATTCATTAATGGGAAAATATAAATAATTATTAATTAATATAAATAATAAATAATTATTAATTATAAATATAAATAACTAATTGTTATATATTAAGTAAGTATATATATATGTGTGTGTGTGTGTGTGTGTGTGTGGAAATTTCATCAATATAATTTTATCATATACTTGTTGAAAGGCTATTTTGTAACAACAAAAATCATAACTTATTATTAAACTAACATTCTTTCTTAAATAATTTAGATATCCTTGTAAATATATATATGTCATTCTAATGAGTTATAAAAATTCATATAAATGGAAGTATAGAAATTTTCATTTTTCATTAAATTTGTTAATTCATATATTTAATGAATGTACCTTTTGAATAATTTATCTTTTTATATACTAAAAACAGTCTATTTTAAAAGTTTTGAATAATGTTTTCATGTTAATGTTTGTAATACAGTATGAGGAAAATAATCTTTCGCATGCTTTACGTGAAAAAAAGAAAAAAAAACTTTGATTTTTTTTTGTAAGTCTCTCGTCATAAGTACTCATAAATCATGTCTTTTTCCATATAAGAATAATCAAAAAGCTTACATTTAAAAAAAATAATCTTTAATTAAAATACTCTGTTCTTTTCAAACCTCAGCATGCTAGCAATCGATTTTCTTGTAGGTACAAAAATTAGGGAAAAACTAATATTTTTTATTATTTTTGCTTCATTTAAAGAGAAAAATCGGAAGCAATATATTGCATTTGATAAACCTCTCATAACTAAATATTTCTTTGGACAATATTTCTTCTTTTCTTTGTAAAATATGAATCATTGGCACAAGAATTAAAAAAATATTTATAATTGCATTAGAAAATTTTAGAAATATCAAACAGTTAATTTGGTTACAATAATTAAAAATGCTGAATCATTTAATATTGGATAAATATTGATCATAATTTAATAATTGAGTGATATGACTAATATTGTATTATTAGTAATATAAAAACAGTGCAACTGGTGCATATTAATAATAAATACATTAATATGGTACTTTTTTACTTACACAAAGTTATATATTATTTATAAAAAATTTTCATTTCATCTCAAGAGCTCACTAACTGTACCTCTTTACAATAACAATTTTATTTGATTTGTATTTTTTTTATTCGTAATACAACTAAGTTGTCTACATTTATGAAATCGACTATGCATATTTAAAACTCGTTATTGCATAAAATTTATGTCTAATACTTGTTAAAAATATTTATAAAGTATTAATTTTCAAAATATATATTTTTAACGTAATATCATTCTTTTATTTTTGCATATTTAAATTTTTAGATGCCAAAAATTTAGTGTTAAATGCTGATAATATTTATATATCTAAAACGCAATAATGTCAAGTTTTTATTTATATTCAATTTAATTTCAGTTCATTCAGTAAAACTGAAATTATTGAAATATTCATATTTTCCGGCATTTAAAAATCTTCCTAGATTATTTTCAAATGAGGAAAACTGAACTATTTATTAAAAGTAAATAATATCAATGTAACAAAATGTTTATTTCCGATATTAGAAAATACAAGATAATTCAGAATACTGTAAAATGAACTATTACTCTAAATATTATGAATAATATATTAATATTATGAATACTTATAAAATTATTTTGAAAAAGGGATTTTTATTTTCCTAACATTTTGTTAGAGAAATAAAAAGCGTTTTTTAACATTCATAAATTTTCAAATTGTAACTTCATTCTTATACTATCTTATGCATTCACGTTGTGTTGGTATAAGCCTGTAATTGTACTACCTTCGCACTATTCTGTTGAGTATACTGAAATATATAACTTCCAGAGTCGGTAGGGCTATTTTAAAATCAGAAATAACTATAATATATTTTGTTAGCCACGTTCCATCAAAACAATATCATGTTGTGTAACCCTTAGAAATATGTGGTAAAAACTATTATACCTAGTATTTACTCCTGCTTTGTTGAATTACTTATATTTTATGATTTATGAATTTTATATCATGAATTTACTTATTATATGAATTTTGTGTCATTAATTTTAGGAATTTTGTGAGTTAATTTTAGGAATTTTATAAACAAACATATAAATTCGATTGTCCCTTATGGGAAAAAAGCTAATGATTTATTAGAAAAAAACCTGCCACAGAATGTATTTATTTCTATGTGCACATAAAAATATTAGAATTTACTTAGCTACTTTTCTTAATACCAATCTAAAAATCTTCGTGAATTTTTAATGTGAATGAAGTACAAACAGTTTAGAACAATTGAATCCATAGTTAACTTTAACGGCGACTAGTTTAATTAAAATGGAATAAATTTCATATAAAATTAAACACAAATGCTTAGCTTAAAATTAAATCGAAATTTTAAACTACATGCATATATTCAATTAATACTAAAAATAAAATTGTCAAAATTACTTTTATATTTATAAGAAAGCAGTTTCTTTTTCATATAACGTCTCCTAAAAATATACTTGAACACTCATGATATACAATATAAAGGTTACTACGATCAAATGTTTTAAATTTTTACATAAATGCATTAAAAATATTTCTACGGCGTAACTTTTTCTTACAATAAAAACAATTACTTATGCGCTAAATTTATTATTCATGCATCAAAATATTATTATAAAATGATTGAAAACAATTTTAATGGTAATTCCTAAACAGACTAGATGTTCAACAAAAATTTTATTTAAAATCTTTTTTTAAAATTTTAAACTAATTTTGCAAACATTATCTAAGCATATTTTTAACAGTAGTTACCTAAGAAATTTTATTTACAAAAATGTTTTATTTTTAACTTTAATAGTAAAAATATATTAAAAAATGAGAATATATAGGCTAATTTAGAAAATATTTAAAAGTGTACTGTAAATGTTCTTCAAATTAGATTTATAGCAATATGTTTATTTTTTGTTTAAATTAAACTTTAAATTTTCATGACTTGATATTCTAAAAATGAATTTCTTAAATCATTTCTAAATATTCTGAATAATAAAAAAACTACATAGTGAAATTCCTATTATTATTTTTACTCTCAATATTGCTCAACGCGTTTTTTTTTTCAATTATAAACATATTATTTTCGGGTACACACAAAGAACACTTTTAAATTCTATTTAGTAAAAGAGGCAGGGATGCAAAAAATTAAAGTTATAGTAATGTAGTTATAATAATATAATATACCAATTAAAATATATTTATCGTAATGCCTTACAATATATATAATTTACTATCTATAATTTCTAGAATAAAATACAGAGTGGTAAAACTAAAACATGATTCAAATATTTTAAACATATAAACCTATGTTCTTTTAATAATTTTAATTATAAACATCAGAATGAAATATAATGCTATAAACACTTGAATTATTTATCTTATTACATTTATGAACACGTTGTTTTAAATAAAATATGGCGTGAATTTAGAAAATTATATATTCTATATTAATTTTGAAATGTGTATTTAAAAATTCCTTTATTAATAAAAAAGTGGGATGTTCATTTTTGTATAATATTTATAAGCAAAGAAATGTGTGTATTTAAGAAAATTTTCCGAATGAACTAAAACTGAAATGAATTAGAGATTATGCTTATTTCGTATACACATTAAACTATTTTAAATATATTCCATTCATTATAATAATATTTACATAATGTAATAATTTTATATAAATATTATCATAATCAGTTAGATATATTCAAGATATTATGTTTTTATCATTAATTCTACCAACAATTTTTTATTACTCCTAGAATATGCATTAAAGTGTTAGTTCATTACCGCTGGATAAATCTAGGAAATTAAGCAAAATTTTTGCTCTTTTTTAATTCACTAAGGGACGTATTTCGTGACATTTTACTGACATTAAGCAGGAAGATAAGATAAAAATGTTCAGAATGTGTTTATTTATTTGCATGTCATAAATCATTCTTAAAATCTTAAAGATAAGTTCATAAAAAGTTTTCAATACTGCCTATTGATTTTACTATGTTTAGACGACTAGAATATAGTAAATATTTTGTTAAAATTATTAAGGATTTAATAATACGGAAAACGGGACAGATTCTAAGAAACGCAAATTCTAATTTGATTTTAAAGGGAATAATACTCATTTTTTTATTTACTTAAATACACATATGATAATGACATTTCCTGATACTTTCTGTTTACATGTAATGAGCTAATGTGAGTTTAAAAATTTTTAGGTTTTAAGTCTTATAAAAACAAACAAATTTTTATATAAATTAATCAAACAGTTTAAAAACACAGATTTTTAATACAATAATGAATATTCCATTGATTTCCAGATACTATAGAATTAAAAAAGTGGTTTGCTAATCATCGAGATTGGATGTAAAATAACTGCTTACATATGAGATTTTATCTCGGAAAAACTTATTTTCAGCAAGAATTTTGATATGAAGAAAAAAGAAATAATGCCAAATTGTTTTTGGTAAACATTAGAATTGCAGATAATTTAGTGATATGATTTACGACATGTAGGAAGAATTCTCAAAAATTTATTTTATATAGCCATACATTGAATCCAGGTATATAGCATGTAGCAGTTGGTAAAGAAATAATGCTTTAGATTATTGGTCTCCCGGTTGTAGCTTTTTTTCTCAATTATAATAAATTTACGGTTAATCTGCGCTTTAGGTCCCCTACTTCGCCAACTCACGAGTTTGAGCGTTTTCTCGCGCATGCTCAATAATTATTCGTTTGTTTTAGCCTTTTCATTGGTCGCTAATTAAATTTCACTTTGAAATAGCGGTAGAATTTTCGCCATGGCATCGGTGTTTTTGAAATCGCGTCAAGGAGGGGACCTAAAGCGCATTTTCACCGAATTTACTTTATTGTAGCCAAAAATAAAATTTATTAGATATTCAAAATTTATAGACAGTTGCAATCAAAGAAAAATTATTTTTATAACTTATAGCAGGAATTCTGCTAAAGATTGAAAAAGACGACCAAATAAAATTACTTACAAATGCATAAATGACATTATTTATATTGGAATAAGTTACTTTTATTTTGAGAATTATCCTAATTTCAAAGGCTTTTCAAAATGTTAGCAGTTTTTATACACTTGCAGAAAATATAAAATTTACTAGTTCATCGAATTTAAAAAATTTTACCACGTTTACAAAAATAATAAAAATTGGAAGTGCTTCGATAAAAGTACTTTTTTTATATTGTACAGTGGAAATAATATGGAACATTGTACAGGAAAGCACGAGTTTTGTGACCTCAAAATATATATTTCTTTAGCTAATAAATAGTATATGTAAGTTAAAATTTGTAATAAAAATAATCTTAATTTTCTGTTCTTATAAATAGTAATAAACTACTTAAACGATGATAAAATTAACGTTATAGGTAAAGCTTATAAGAATACAAAAATACCATTAGAAATGTAATCCTGAGTTTTTTAGAGTTCAACTAATAATTATGAATATGTATACATAACGTACCAATATATAACATTAAATGTAAATATTCTTCAAAAAGAAATTGCAATTTACAATAAGAAATAGACATATAAATGATTAATATTTGGCAATTTAAAATGCACCGCAAATTTTTTAGTACGCACATAGAAGCTGAATTATTACATAATGAATTCAAATTTATAAATAATAGACACTTGCTTCTAATGCATTGCATAAAATTATCATTTCGCACTTATTATACAAATATACCATGTATTGATATACCATGTATTTATCCAAAAAATCTTTAACTATTGCATTCATTGAATCCAGATATATAACAATGATATTTACGAAACATTTTTGAAAAGATGTAAATCATTATTAATTTCGCTAAATTTGTAATAATTATTTTTATTCTTTAAATTTTAAAATGATTAACAGTTTTTATAGATAATAAATTTACATGTAAGTATTTGAAAATTGGATCTGATATTTATAAGCACTACTAACGATGACAAACTCATTTTTTTTAATTTAAGAAAACATATTTTTTGCCTACCACAAAATATGACATAAAACTTGCAAAAATAAATTCATTATGGCAGAAAAAAATATAAGGTAACAACTAAGGAATTAAAATTTCAAATGATAAATGAATTTTTTAAGATATCAATCTTTTTATTACTCTAAAAAATGTCAGATAGAAACGGAGACTAATCAATGGAGAAATGCTTTAAGAAAAACACGCCGTGCAATCATATTTCATTTTATAATAAAATTGATAGTAATAAAAATTGGTTTCAAAAGTCTGTACCTTTTTTAGTGTTAAAAGACAAATGTTCTTCACATTCCAATAAATTAAAATTATCAATTGTAATAAGAATATTTCCACAAATAGGTATAGAATTTCTTTAGAAAATATGTTTAATACACATTCTTGAAATATATATATTTCAGTTATGCAGTACATGTAACATCACCAATCACGATTAGGAATGTAAATGAGTTTAATAACAAACCAAACACATATGGGTTCTGGCTAATGCAAAACTGAACAGTGTAATTAATAATAAGGTGTTAAACTCAGATATTTTCTCAACTATTAAAGTTGTAATAGAAATGCAATCCCTATCTACGAGTTTCAGTGACGTTTAATTACGGAGGTACGAAATGAAATGACATTTGAAGAATGCCCTCATTTCTTGGAGGTAAAATTAAGCAGATTAAGATTGTGGTAGTTTATTTTACAGCGAGATATTAAAGAGGAGTTAGAACTTTGCAGTTTCTTATTTAGAGAGGACTAAAAAATATATTAATTGAAAATAAAAAAAATGTATTTTGTAAAGCTAGAGCTATTCCACAACTTATCAAGAAGTTGTGTGCACTATTTATTTGTTTATACTAACTGAAAATGCAATCAAAAATAGTTAAAAGCATGTATGTAATTACTAAAGAACTTACCATATCAAAGAAAATTAAACTGATACATGAATTTTAATTCTTTGAATTGTAATTAAATTTAAACATTAAATTTATTTAAAATCAAAATATCTCTACGAGATTAAGATGTACCATTATTTATTTATTGGTAAACAATTTCATTTTTATTAATCCATTTAATTCTTATAAATTCAATATTCATTAATATAATAAATTATAAATTCAATCAAGAGGAGATTATGTTTATATGTAATATATAATACTCATATATTATATTAAAAATTTTTGTCCAATATTTTGTTTGAAAGATAACATTGATAAACATATGGACTTTAACAATTTGAAAAAAGGAAATATATATTTTATATCCTTTTAATTATATACATTCTTATACGAAATAAGATTATTTGTTTGGTTCGAATTCAAAACGGATACATTAAACATGAATATTCAGTTAAACATGCATTTAATCCTAATTAAGAAACGTTTTCGTAATTTGATGCATTGGTGATATATATTTGAATAACTAAATGGTTTATTTAGATTTCCCAAAGCACTTGAGCATAGTGTAAAATAATTTTCATCGTGCTTTATTTATGTCTTGAAAAAAAAATTAAACTATCAAAATCTAAAGATTTGATAGTAATTAATCTATCCTTACCACGTAAAATAATTTTGGTATCCACTTACAGGCAAATAGATTAAAATAGAATTTTTGTAACATTTCATTTTAATTTAATTAAATACTCCATTTTTTTGTACAATACTTAAGAATCAGATAATACAGGTAAATCATTTTTATAATTTTATAAAAGTTATCAATTTTCACCTATTCAAAGAAAAACAAAGAAGCTACAATAATTTTTTGAAACATTATCTTAAAAGACAAAATCATTCAGATATTTTATAAGGTACTCAAATACCTCAAAAACATTAACATAATACTTAAAAACAATTATTTCACTTAATTTTTCTGAGATCATAATAAGCAATGCTATCGAATTTCTACAAATGACTTTCTTGCGTGACCAAATGGAATTAAATGAATATTTATAAAACAAATAAAAAATTCTTCCAAAGACATTATAGTATAAAAAAGATTTTTCTGATTTCTACAAGAAAGAAACACAATTTTCAAATTAAAAGTACAGAAAATTGCTGGAAAAAAAGCTAAAAGTTATAAGGGATTTCATTTACTATCAATGAAGAAAAAAGAAAAATACATACCAAATTATGTCCTTAATGAACATTCTGATAAAACAGTTAAAATAGTTATGGCAGGTTATAAATAGTGATATTCATAAACGGAATAACTAGAGGTTTTTTACAACAAAATGAAACAGGTAGACTTAAATTTAATTTTTTGTATTGAAAAGGAGCAAACTATATATTTTGAAGTAAATTACTAGCATTTTTTGAAATGACGAAATATAATAGTTAAAACAAATAAAGTGAGATATCATTCAGACTTAAGTAATAAATATGATATGGAAATGTTATTTATTTAACGGAAAAAATCTAATTATAAATCGTTTCTTAATTAGGATTGTATGCATGTTTAACAGAATATTCATGTTTAATATATCCGTTTTGAATTTTGTGTATATTTGTATATGAAAAGATCTTGATATATGTTAAAAACTATGTAATTTTAAATTAGAGGATACCTGAATGAAAACTGATTTCACAGTACAAGTTAAATAAATGTTTATAATACAATAAATATTATATAGTCATAGAGCAAAAAATATGAAATAGTTTACACGTTGATCATGAAAAATTTATATTACTTAAAAAGAAAGATCATATAAATTAATCTTTAAAATTTATATTTTAGCAAAATTATAAAAATATTAAAAGAATAAAATATAACTGAATAAAATTTAAAATATTTCCCATTTAATATTAAAATAGCAACAAGAAAATTAAACACTCCCATGATAAAAATGAATATTTGATTATAAAAATTAATAAAAATAAATGAGGCCTCAAAATAATTGCAATTACAAATAAGTTTCTAAGTGATTTTGAATGGCAACTTGCTCAGTGATATATATATATA
>JAPDSC010111541.1:4914-16539 GCA_026290005.1 Latrodectus geometricus | reverse complement strand
ATATTGTGTTAAATAAATTATATTGTTAGATTCAATCCCCATATTAATATTAAAAATAAAATGATTAATAAAGCGTAATAAAAAAAAAAGTTAATATGTTGAATTTAGTTAACATTAGTTTCTTACAAACTAGTCATTTCCCACAAAATGAAATCATGTTGCTACCATCATTAGTAATTAAAAAAAAATAATAATAATAATAAACAGAAAAAATTATAAACAGAAAAAATTTTCACTTGAAAAAAAATATAATATTGATTTTGAGTCTAGCACGTTTTTAAAATACCCAATTCTCCAAAATTTCCATGCTTAACGTCGAAATAAAGTTGATCCTGTGGAAAATGCGGTAGGTACGTAGCTTTTAAAATTTCCCAAAGCCTTCAGTCTCTAACACCGTCATGTCTGGGGTAATCTACCATTTCCAAGTAAACGCAGACGATTTTTTTTTTTTCTGCTTTTCCCACCCAGAAGCAAATGCTTCATTCTCAAATTCTTTTTTCTCTTAAATAAGAAAAAAAAAAGCTTACTTTATCCCTCCCCACTCGCAATGTGTGGCTGAAGAACATATGCTTCCTTTATTTTACTCATTATTTACTTTTTTCGAGAATCTGGAGTTTGTTGTTCGTTTGCAAATCAGTTGGGACTTCAGAACCGACGACAGCGATTGGGCACACTTCTTTATAAATTTTATTTTTGTATAAGTTGTTCGCACTATTACCCACCCTGGTGAGTTCACGGGTCACACTAATCCATTGATATATGCAGTTGTTTTCCACGGGATTTTCGAAGAAAGGTGCAATTACCGCCCTCATCCCTTGCGCTCGTGACATTCCACGATTTTCTCTGTTCCGGATGAATTGAAGTGAAAGGGATTTCGCGCGCCTTCAGTTGATCTCCCACTGTTTAATGAATCGTTTGTTTGAACAGATGTCGGGGTATTGCAGGCCCTCTCCCGCGCCCCAATGAATAGCTTCTCTTGCTAATATGCCGTGAAGTGCATGCTTAACTTGTACTTTTAATTATCTTCACACGGCAAGCATTATTTTTACATAGCGTTTCTTTTTATTTATCTTGTGGTGTTATCTTACTTTTCTTTCCTATAAGAATGCAAAATTTATCTGTCTGTTTACGCAATCTCCCATAGAACTAAAAGAAAAAAAATATCAATAATTATTATATTACTCAATAGCCTGAAATACCAGTCAGAAAGTAAAATTTTTCGTTTATTTTTTACTATAAGCAACTTTAATAAAAAAAATAGTTTAAAAATAAGCAATAAAAAAAAGATAAAAAATAATTCCAGAATACCATTTATTTAAGCATATTCACGTGCTTTTAATTAAAATTAAACACTTATTCACTCATCATTATGAAAATTAACTGTGAAATCGAGTTTATAATAATCAATTGTCATTAAATTATCAAACTGCTGTCCAATAATCAGTTGCTGAGTTTATAATCTATGATTGTTATTCCTCTTGTATTGCAAATAGTAAAAATAACAAATCAACCCTATTGCATTTTATATACTCATAACATTAGGAATGTGTTATAAAAAAAATATTTGTTTTGCAGTAACAAAAAGTTCGTTTGATTTTTCAACCCCCCCCCCGCGCCCACCCGTTTATGTTCCAATTTTTAAAGTTTCCTTTCAAATGACCGTTAGTAGAGGGATCAAACTCCCCACTTTCTGTAATTTTAAAAAATTGCCAATTATTTTTATGCAGTATAGAAAACAGTTTATATATCAACTATATCTAGTTACAAGTTATATAAATACAGGCTTTATACGGGACACTTTAACCACCCCTGCCACTCCAGAAGCAGGACATTAAAAATCATAAGCAGAAAAGCCTATATTTTTCAAGAATCGAACCAAACGCCGATGTAAGACATTTTAACTTCCAAATTGCTTTCCGAGAGGACTTTTCATAGATAGTAGGCTCTATTCATGTTTCGCAAGGGAGGAAATCAGGAAAACTCCCAAGTATACACTCCGATAGAATGGCATGCAAAAGGCTGAAACGCAATATCTATCTCCCATTGCTTAACAGTGACTGGGATCGAACCTGGAATTTTATGCTCCAAAGAGTGTTGTCCTACCACCTGGTCCCGGTAAGCGACTACGACATATTTCATGTCCCTGAGCCATTATTAGTTAAACACATCGGATCTTTCATTGGGACGAGATTCGAACACATTACCTCCTGATTACGTGAACGACACCCTAATCAACCATATCCCCGTTGCCTTGCTGGAAATAGATTTATATCCAGAGCAATTTTCCAAAAATTCGCCAAGTGCTGATTCATCATTGAAAAGTATGTAAACATTTAGAAGTCAACAATTTTAAATTCTGGTTTTAAGCATTTTTTGTAATGTAAAATGCTATGCAAGTACTTCTTCTATTTTACTTAAGCAGATGAATTATAGTATATTATTTGTATCCAGTCTCACATCTTACAGTCTTCAATTTTGTGGTTGTGGACTGCGTTTGTTATCTTATATTCCTAGAGGATACTTGTAATCATTACGTGTTAATTCCTAGATAATACTTCTGAATACCCTGCGCATGACAATTAAATTCAACAAAAGTTTTCTTAAATAATTAAAATTATCAATAAATAAATTCAATTCTTATAATATACTGATTGACATTTTCCATTCTAAATATGTGATCGATCCCTGTATATTCACATTAAAAAGTAAATAAAAAAATATAGAAAATTTCTTGGTTAAAAAAAATATTCCGGACTTAATACACTCCTTAAATATTTTACTTCTTTCAGTAGCAATTTCATTTTTACCGCCAAATGTCTAAAATTACAAGTAAATCATACATCTACGTTTGTAATGCAAAGAACACGAGACCCACTATCATTAAAGTGAATTTTCAGGCGGTGTAGGAGGAGAAAGGAAAATCAAGGCAAATGTCTTATGCACTGGTATTGCCTTCTTTTCTCTGGACAATTTAGTACTATGCCGGAACTATGCATAAAAAAAATAACCCAGATTTTATAATCTTACTTGAAATGTTCAAAAAGACTTGACTCATTTTAAGATCAATTCGGTATTTTTAGTAATTAAAACTTAATTGAGAAATACAGGGGAGTGTGTTGTTTAGAAAAGAAGTTTTATAGTTAGCTGGTAGAGTTTCCGCGATTAAAGAGAAAAGTTTAAATGTTAACAAAATACGATATATTAATAAATAATAAGATGAATAGAATGGTATAATTTACCATGAATAATTGTGATGAATATGAATACTTCATTCATTTCGAATTTCCTGTCTGTTTTGTAGGAAGAGCAATACTTCCACATTCTCTTGAATCGCATATTTGTTTGATTTTGAATTTTTAAAAGCTTTTTTAACATCCATTTCGTAAATTGTCGTCACAGAGGACTTATCGTAAGTAGTGACCTGTATTCTCGTCTAAAAGGAAAGATACCTGGAAAACTCTCAAGCACCCATTCCGACAGAGGAACATAGAACAGAAGAAAAAAAGGCAGCATCCATCTCCTATTGTTAAACAATAGTAGATATCGAACACAGTAACTTTTGCTTAGAAGAGCGCTGCCCTTCCGCTAAGCTACGGTGAGCCCGGTCAAACTTCTTCTGCCAAAAATCGCAATTTTTTTTCAATAAAAGGATTAATTTACACGGGTTCGGTGTAGAAATCAGTACTCCTTAATTCGGTAAAAAATTTGGAGATAAAATTTAATTTCTGGTAAACCTGGTATTTTCAACGCTTTTACTTGCGTTATTTTAGACTTGCCAATGAATACCCGTTTGAAAACTTCCAAAGCACACACTATTAATCAATAAAAGGCTATGCGAGTAAAAGTGTGTTTTAAAAAACTAAATTAATTTATGTTTATAAGCAAAAAGCATCAAACTTGCTCACATGGGGTGGGTTACGCTCTTTAAATGAAAGATCCAGGTTTTGATCCTCGGGACATTCTGAACAACGAAAGATAGTTACTTTCTCAATTACTATTTATAGATTACTCATATTATATTCTTTTTTGCATGCACGTCTATGTTTCTTGAGAGCTTACAGAAATTTCCTTGAATATGTTCAGGATATTGTTCACTATCTAGGAAAAATCTCCGTTATAAAAAGCCTTACTACTGCTTGTATTCTGTCCATTATACTGAATCCGAGAGCAGAAAGTTTACAAGAAGCGTTTTGGGCGCCAATAAAACTATTCCTTTTAAAAGTTTAAGTTAAAATATATTGCAACTACGTATTCAAAAGATTCGAGATGTAGAAAAATACGTGGATTTCAAATTTTAGAATTTCGGAAGTATCACAGAACTCTATAACATGAGTATTCCATTTTCAGTCTGCTGAAGTAATTCATATAAATGCTACACCAAGCAAAAATATTTATATAAAAGATCAAGACCGTAAAAAGTAAGGATCACATTCCTTTTATCGAATGCTTTTTCATGCTTTTTCAATTGTCTTTTTTTGTGATTTTATATTATATTCTAGCTAGAAACGCTTTGTGCAGCTTTAGTTTACCATAGATGAATAAATTACAATAACGTAAAAAGAGACGTAAAACATTTCTGTTAAAATCTGGCAACTGAAATTTAAAACAGATCATGATATTTAAAAGCATAAAATTTTATAGCCTAGATATATTAACATTTATTAAACCATATGTTTCAAAAGAAAAACTAATGCTAATTTTAACTTTAAATTTCAGCTCCAACAAAACTTTTTTTTGTATCAAAAAATAGCAAATTTTTTTTAATTTTGATAATAAAAATAGTATTTTATTTTAAAGTTAACATACGAAATGTTTTTTGAAAGTAACTGTTCTGTCTTTTAGACTGTCTTATTGTAAGTTGAGTTTAGTAATGCAGTGTGATATTTTTAAACTCATGGTATATTTTGATTCAAATAAAGTTTTATTCAACCCAGTGATAATTTCATGGGGTTATAATGAAGCAAGCTATACATGAAGTAACAACAAACAATAGCCAAGGAGGAAAAAAAAATATAATTTTTTTACTCCACGGCCTCTTGGGGCTGTTGATGCGCTTGGCGAAAGGAAGAAATTGCAAACTTTCAAAACAATGGCGCCAACAAGTGCGAAATTTATCGAGTGAAAAGTTTTTATAGCTGATATTTAATCAATTCAGAGTTTAATGTTAATATGATAAACAGTTAGTTAATAAATACCTCTAATATCGCGAATGTTAGATACTAGAATCTATACTCTCATATCTCTGTTATAGAGAGTTAGTTAAAGATAGGATTCAGTTATATAATAAATTTGTTGGAACTAAAGTTTACATTATTTATTCAATTGTTTATTTCTTTTATTATTTTGCACATTAAATGAAATAGGAGTTTTTGTAAAGGTACACAATAATTTGTATTTTGTGCTTAAAGCAGTAATTAGGATAGCACATAATTATAAGATTGCGAATTAATTTTTTTCATAAAAAATTATTCGCATTCTTGCAAAATATTTTCAATTATTGCAGTTATTCAAATTATGTATTCTATTAATGTTATCATTTCCTTATTATATATTTATGTCATTATAATGTATAATATTTTGAGTCTTTTTAATTTTTTTATCAAAATTTGAAGTCATTTATTAAAATGGTATTGATTTACCGCCAGATGTTTTGAAACTCCAATATTAAAACATAGAAAGCATTCGTTTTAAAAGATGTTATTTCCAACTCATAAAAACATCTGCGAAGTATATGAAACATTGAAGAAACCTTATAAAGAAAATAATCTTGATTTATCCATGGATTATGTCACTGACATATGCCAAAACCCACAAAAAATAATCTTTTGTTACAAATTTAGTAAATAAGAGGGAAAAAGTTTTGGCGCCGACAAATTTATTCCATTTCCATAATATTGACTTGCTTGATAAAATGTTTATAATGATTATTAAACTGAAAATAAATGTTTTTTTCAATAACTGATAAAGGAAAATGGGTTTTGTTTTTATTTCTATGCATAAAAGAAAATATTAACAACTAAATGCATTATTTCTGTTGAATTAAATTATTATTTATACTTAATAATGTTATTATTTAATAATTTGAATTAAATATTAAAACAATCACTAATATATATTAAATTCTGAAACATCTAAAGTTAGTATTATAGCTTAAATAATACAAACATTAAAGTTATAACTGTATGCATGGCTTTTTCACTGAGTATGTTTTTAAAAATTAAATTAAATATTCACACAAATGCTGAGATTAATTAAATTCTAAAACATTTAATGTTATTACTATAACTTAAGGGATACATATTTTAAAAAGTTATGATTTAAAAATAAACTTTCGACAGTAAAAATTCGAAGATTTTTATCAATAAAATGCTATATGAAATTTATTTAAAAAGAAATTATAGTTGAAAGTATGACGGAATTTCCTGAGTTAGTTATTACAAACATTAATCGATATACTTACAATTTCATTAAAAAACGTGTTTTTATACCTTCATATGTCAAAAATAATGATTATGGCAATGGAAATGCTCTTATATAATACTTTGTTATTTAAGAACATTTCCATTGGCGTTATTAAAAATAAATTTATTTTAAACAAGCTAGACTTAACATGCCAATTTTTGCGGGTCTAAGTTTGCAGTGGAAATATTAGTTTAATTTTTTGGAGAAAAATTAATTTATGTTTATTATAAATGCCCAGAAAATTGGTAATGACTCCATTAGTTCTCTAGCTTTCTAATATATACCTCTGAACAGTACACATTAAAAATACAATTGCAAGGCATGGGTCAAGATGATTAGCATCAAAAATTTGATTTTGTTTACACAAGGGAGAACTCAGAAGTTTAAACCGATACAAATACGCCGACTGAGTCTTAGCATGTGAAAAAGCGAGAAAGCGGCATACTTGCATTTCTAGGAAAATCAGAAATAGCTTCTGACCCTTTAATCAGAAAAGCACAAGACTTACTAACAAAATAACGCAATGCCTTCTGCTTTGTTCTAGAAACATGTCTTTCTTAATCAGTATTTTTACTGAATGAAAAGAAATCAATGACCTGAAAAATCCTTACACCTTTCTTTGCCAAAAAATGAGATCTCGCGAAAAAAACAAATCGAATAAAGTGAAAAGCACTTGAAAATTCGAATTGGAAAAAAACAAAAACACGTTCGCGATTAGTTAAAGAAATTGATACTACGGAAAAAGGTCATGAAATCGAAAAAATAATAAATTTTAAAATAAAATTAAGTGGTAATGCAGATAGAAGAAAGATTGGAAAATTATATACTTTTTTGTCTCCCAGCTAGTACACACACAATACCATTTTAAAACGACAGGAAAGACCATACGCCTCCGTCCTTGAAGCAATTACTGTTTCGGGGCTGTGTATATTGTTGAATAGCACCTTTAAAGTAAGTTCCAATAAGCATTAATTATGGTTTATATTAATGACAAACACTTTCATCAAAATTTCGAAATGAAGCATAGCTTCTGTTTTAAGTTAGGTGAAGACAAACATCCTAGTGTAAGCTTCATGGCTTTCAGAGCATCCACTTTTAATTAAACTCCAGACAAAAATTCAGGGAGCAAACAGAATAATATAATTTTACTTAATAAGTAACTGTTTATGGATAAAAATAAGTACTGTTTATATAATTATAAAATTATGTAAAAAATATTATTCTTGTTATATTAAATGAATAAAGGCGAAAAGCTTCTTTGTCATACCTAATGTAAATCCTGAAATTCTATAAGCAGATTAGAAAGTTACTGCAAAAAAGTAAGATATAAAAAATCAATGAAGAAAAAATTTATTTTAATTACTTTTTATTAAATTTAACATTATCCGTTAGGCAAATAAAAGTTGATATCATTAATCCAATCTGTTAGTTTAGTTTATTTGGTTTGAATATTTTTATGCTTCAACATGATTCAATCCAAAAACATGAAGATTCTATGCCAACAATGTATTAATTTATGAATCTTTTATTTCACTATATTGCAGAATGTTCTTTATAAATAAATTTCATTTATTTTTTTAAATTAGGAAAAATTGTCTCTCTCTCATATGCATCTTTTATCTCTCTCACTAATTTATTTGAAAACCACAAAATTGAATTTTCTTTATTAAGAATATTATTTTGAATTTTCAAAGTTGAAAGCAAGTAATAAATTCATTTACGAGGTAATAAAAATAATGGTGATTTCATTTTGCACAGAACAATCAGTTGCTCTGTTGCAATCAGAATACGATTGGGTTTTGCCCACCTTGGATATCAATCGCGAATACAACTTGGCGAGAATCAAAGGGGCACCCTAAAGTATAGTTTAACCGATCATATACTGAATTTGATAACTCCAGATCATTGTCTTAACTAACTGGGATGATATGCACCCAAATAAATAAGTCAATATATTAGCAAATAGGTGTGCTGCTCGTTATTCTTCTGTTGAGCATGAGACTACGAATTTTTCTTCTGGGAAGAGTCTGCGACTACTTCCGAGTTTGTTCAATCGAAATTGTTTCTTTCAATTCGGATCATCAGCCTAAAAGTTATTTCAGGTCGACTTTTCTTCCTGTGATTATAAGGTAGCAATATCCTTGTCATGTCAGTTGGTTACATTCTAAAGATGTGTTCAATCCATCACTAACGCCTTTTTTCAAGATCATTTATAATAAGATACCATTTTAATTTTTTGTATAAATTGTTATTGGTAAGATTTTTTTGAGGCCAATAAATTTGCTTTATCTTTCTGAAAGATTTTAGAGTTCATTAATTTAGTTTTATTGTAGTTTGTAGTTAGTTTACAACCATCACCGCTGTATAAAAGTATAAATTTTACTTTTATATTCTAGATTTCAATTTTTAAGTTGCTTTAAGAATACTTTTACTCTTTAAACTTTATGTAAAATTCTAAAAACACATTGCTATTCGTTTATTTTCTTAATTTTTTTACTTACCTTTAATGACCTTTAATATCATCGCCTTTAAAGAAGAAACGTAAACATGTTTGTTGTAATTAACATACAGATTAAATTGAATAGAAATCAAGAGAGAAAAAAAATTTTTTCGGGTATTCGAAATATTAAATAAAGTTAGCTTTGAACCTTAATATATTTTAATTAAAAATTAATGAGCCAGCCAAGATATCTTTACACCTTATTAGATTATACTCATTCAACTTTACGCATCACATGTTTAATAGTTTTCTTTGAATTTCAAAGAAACAAGACAATTTAATAAAAAAAATTTATTCTTTGGTCTGTATGGCCTTCGAAAAATCTTTATCTGGGATTGAATTAAAAAAGACTGAATGAAATGGAATGAAACTACCAGGAAGTTTATCTCTGGATAACTTAAAACACCGGTTTATTAAAACAGAAATTTCTATTGTTGGGCTTAAATCATAATGATTCATGACTCTTTCAATTCCTTTGAATATAATTCATGGTAAGGAAAAATATTTCCTAATAGGATAAAACGCGTTTGGCAACCATAAATTTTTCTGACAAATTAAAAGAAATCATTCAGTAAGAAAAAAAATATCGAAAAACTACAGTAAACAGAGAGCATTTTGGAGAAAGAGATATATAAATAACTATGATTAATTGCAGTAAATAATTTATGAAAAATGGAAATTATTAATTTTCACAGAGTTATTAAATGGAAATATTATTTTGACAAAATAATTTGCTAGGAAAATTTTTTGTTGAAACTTTCTATGTATATGCCGGCTGATGGTTGAGTGGTTAGTGTTCCTGACTTCCAGACTGTTCGTTCCGGGTTCGAATCCTGGTTTGGGCATGGATGTTTCATTTCTCTCTCTCTCTCTCTCTCTCTCTCTCTCTGTGGGATTCTTTATCCTTACTTCTTGTAAGATGATGGATGAATGTGGATCACTGTACATACGGTTGGCATGACGACGGTAATGCTACTCGTCTCTGTGGCTTGGTTCATAAGTTCCCACCGGGAAACATTAAATTAGTAGCAGTTTCTGGCTTTGTTGTGGCGAAGGGTTGGTGACCCCGTGCCTGCCGTTGGAAAAAAAAAACTTTCTATATGTTTATTTACTATTACTAAACTCACTAAGCACGATAGCCCATATGAGAGCAAGGTCTAGAGTGGCCGTATCTGTTTTCATGATCAAGAGTCTTTGGGAGCGAAGCATATGTCCCAGTCAGGTGGCCAGCCTATCGTGACACCCCCAGTGTTTAGTACCTAAGTATACTTGGTACTCAATTCTATAGACCCATTGAAGGAATAAAATGTTGAGTCGACCTTGCTTGTTCAGGACTCTGACCTCGGAAGAGCGAAGAGACGCCACCGGGCATTATATTTATAATGAATTTCTTAAAAACGATACTCATAGCTTTCTTTTCAAATAACTAAAGCAATGGATAAACACAATTTCTCTGACCAATAGTGAAACTCAGTAATTTTTTTTTTTTTTACATTTACTTCTTTCATTTATTTATAAATTATAAAAAATCACATAGTAAAAATGTTGCCAAAAATGCGGACTCCAAAATGTAAAGAAAAGAATTAATTCAGAAGTACAATACTCCTTTCCCATTTTTGCGAGTAAGTATTAGAATACAAGGGACTGAAATGGAAATTCCGAGACTTTTATGATAAACGATATATTTCTGGAAAATCGCCTATGAAAATTTTTTAGAAATCATTAAACTGAATATTTTAATAGGATAAAAATCCTTTTAAAACCTTTGAGTCCTTAAAAACATTTATTTAATTACAAAGCTATATATAATTTTAAAAATGTTCCAGTAAGTTATTAAATAGAGAAATATATTTATAATATGCCCATATACAGAAATTGTTTTGATCAAAAGTAATTTTTTAATATTTAAAAGATGGGAAAGCAGCAAATAAAGAATATGGATATAATCATTTTGACAAAATTAATCATGGTTCCATTCTTTTAAATATGAATTGCTTAAAAGATTTATTTCAAAATATTATTGATTTTAATTAATATTTTTAGAAGTCTAGTTGAAGATGAGAGGTACCATTTGTATTTTCGTTTGAATATAAAATTGAGAGTATTACTTGACATACATACATAGCTCTGAGGGTAAATCCCGGACTGTCCCTTAAAGTTAACGAGTTTGGGGGCGGGAATACTTGCTCATCACCAACCCTCAAAACTATGATCAAGTGACGAAGTCACACCTGAACTGACACATCCATCCACACTATACCGATGTTTCTATTGACAGTAGTTCAAACATTAATTGATATCTCAATATTATATATTGACTACAGTTTTTTGAAAATTAATTAAATATATTTTTTAAGAATTCTCAAATTTTTTTGCATGTAATTCTATTATTACATTTATAAATTATCTTAATTTATCATAATTTTTACAATAATGCGGATTTATTACAGAATAGTGTGGTAACAAATTTACAATGGTTTCATTTACCATAGTAAATTTGACGAAAGCTATTTAAGTTACATTTTGGCGTATTTTCATGGTATATGCTTAAAAAATTTTGAACTTTATCAATTTATTAAACGTGTTTATTAATTTAACAATTAAATATTTTATATCTCTTTATATACTATATGTATCTTGGGCGTGCATATATGGGTATGTTT
>JAPDSC010111535.1:0-18652 GCA_026290005.1 Latrodectus geometricus | reverse complement strand
TCATTGGTTGGTCCAAATATATATCGATATATATTTAGTAATATATACGGATATATATTTGTAAAATCAATTTACATTAAAAAATAAATGGAGGAAAGAGTATTTGAAATATGTTCATTTTCAATTTGTTGGAAAATTCTGCCATTTGTTCAAATTTGTTAAATTTCTAATATTTGTTCTTGGACACAATTTTTAGTTTTTAAAGTAAATACCACATTTAAACATGAAATTTGTAAGAATTAACAATTTAAGCTAAGTATTTCGGCGAGAATTTTGTTTCATAAGTAGTTAAGCATGATTTATTAAGAAATACATTCCTGTATTTTCCTTCAACATACTTAATGTTTTTCCTGAAATGTAGTCGCAAGATCTGTATTTTTAAAAATATAGACAAATTTTAATATTTTTTCAAACAAATTTTGCTTATTGTGACTACAAATGACTTTTTTCTTAGTAATTCTAAATTATCTCTTTTGAATCTAAATAACAATACTTAAATGTTTTCAAGAGAACACGAGAGTACTAAATATTTTAAATAGGTAAATTTTTTATGATAATATTTTAATTCATATAATAAATAGATTCACTTAGTATATTTTTAATAATGTTTTTTAATTTTTATCTACAGATTACAATGTAAATCTAAATGGACAAGGTAAATATAAATGAATATAAAATGTAAATTTATTGATAAGTAAATTCCGAAAATTATATTACGTTCATTTTTTTCTTGCAGGACACGGAGGATATCCAGGAGGCAGTAAGTGGATATTATATTTAAGAGTTTTTTTTCTTAAAGAATAATATTTTAAAAATTTATTTAATATATAATTGAATAACAATTTATCATTTATTCATTTCTCTAAATATATGTATGTATTTTTTTTACCAGAAAGAAATTATGTAAAAAATCCATTCATAATTATCTATCATTTAGAAATATTAAAATAAAGTTTCTCTATAGGTTTTATATGATTAGATAAATATAGAGCATTTGTGTAATTGGAAAATATCGATATATTTAAGTTTTTGTTCGTAATGTTAATTATTTTTTTAGTATTTGGTATGAAATTAAATGATATATTTTTCAACTTTTGTTGTTGTTCCTAATCTGACCTCCATGAGTCCGAAAATGTCTAAAATGTCTTGAAACAGTTAAGGATCCCGAAGGATTTCGTCTTTGTTAAAGCCCAAGCAAGCTAAAATATGTGCAGAGGATGCCATGTCAGCAGAACACCAGTGGCACTCAGAGTATATTTTTTGTTTCTGCTGAAAAGTGAGTGCCTTCGTATGGACACTCAAAGATCGAGAGAAAGAAGTTTGATTGGATCTTTAAGTAAAAAAGATCCCCCGGGGTTTCTTGTAAAATACGACAAGTGGTTAGGAGGGGTTTTCAAAAGTTTGTTCAAATTTATTTTTGACAGTGAAGAAATCTTGCCAAAAGTGAGCTCTCCGCAACGATTGACATTTTCCTCAGCAGTTGATCTGGCCAAGGAGTTGATTTTTTCATTTCCCTCAACCCTAACACGTGAAGAAATCGACTAAAAATGTATGGTATGGCTGGAAGAAAGCTTGTTAAGTAGATTTAAAATATTCAGACTCATCTGATCTCCAACAATACTCCAATTAGAAAGGTGCTGAATTGAAGCGCGACTGTCATTCAAGATCCAAATGTCTTGGAAATGACTTTCCACCTGAACAGCATACTGCAAGCTCTTTCTGATAGCTATAAGTTAGGATCTAAAAACAGAACAAAAATTACAGTTTCTGATATTCAACTCTATAGTGCCGGTAGGAATAGGTATGTACACTCCACTACCAAAAATTACCCCATCACCTCTGCCACCATCAATGTAAATATTTAAAGAAAATCGCGGAATATTAAAGATAGTCTCTTTAGCTAGAATTCTGACGTAGTCCGGAATCTCAGCGTTTTCCTTCACACTAGTCAAGAGTTCATAAGGGAAGTGTATCCCATCTAGTTCCAGATCAGTTCCACAGAAACTCAAAGAATGGAAATCGACATTATAAGTGGGCATATTCAGCAATTTTGCAAAAGAAAAGGGGTTATGTTTTTTTCAGTCGTCTATTGTCAATCATGGCGTGAAGGTAGGTGGAGGTTCTGTGCTGTTCACAATAACTGTACAGCTTATTAAAGTATTTTGTTAGGCAATAAATTCTTCTCATCGAAAGAGAGGCAGATTTCTCTCAAAAGCCACTATGTCATTCGGAAACTATGCTGAAGTCCGATAATGATTTTGGCAGTACTAGGCTATACGCCTTCAAGTTTATCATTTATAGTTTTCAGCTTTTAAAAGTAAAAAGCAAAAAATCCAATAAGAATTATTAAAACCAAATTACTTTTTTACAATATGAATTAATATATTCCATGTTAAACTTCAAATGAAAATTCATTTTATACTTAATAATCTTCTATTTGCGTTGTTTAATAAAAATGCAGTTTAAATTTATTGTATTATTATGTATTATGATAAATACATAAAATTTAAAAGAAAGCACATCATATTTTATTATTTCAATCATTTAAAATTTTAAATTATTTAAGCTTAAACTCGATTTAAAGAATTATTTTGTATTCCGTTATTTTAAAATAAGCTTCTAGCATATTTATTATTATACATTTGTGTATGTGTGGCTACATTTTTTTGCCTTTTAAGGAGCAAAATGCTCAGGAGCTTCTATCAGTTTGAACATGATATCAAGAAATTTATTAATGTGTTTCATTTCATTTGGGTTTTGTTATCCAACTTGATTAAATATATATTTCATGATTGTTTTTATTTAATTGCTTCATTTGTATTTTTAAAACTACCATAGAGAGGCATCATTTTAAAAAAATCAGCTGATTTAACATCTTTAGAATTTTGACTAAACTTATTTTCTTGCTTGTATTTTAATTGCAATGTTTGAATTTAATAATAATCAACTCTCACATACGAATAAATAAATATTTAAAATTCAGACAAAAGAGAACAATAGATACTTTTTTAAAAAACAATTATTTGCAGACATAAGTGATGAATATTCTGATATATTTTTAATAATGTTATTTTTTTTATTTATAGATTTAAATGTAAATCTGAATGGTAAATAAATAAATATTCATTTACATTTATAGATAATTAACTATAAATGACTGTTTAAAAATAATGTTAAATATTTCTATTTTTTAGGACATGGTGGACTTCCTAATGTTGGAGGCAGTAAGTCAATAACATATTATTTAGCCTATTTTTAATCATAATTTTATGAAACAGTTATATGACATAACTGTAAAATAATCTTTGGTTTATAAAAGTATTCAACGTTTCATTGTTTCTCAGGAGTACATAAATATATATGCATCTAGATGTCTAGTGTAGTTTAAAAATTTGCTTATAGTTATATATCAATTAGAATCTTTTCTAAATAATTATTATTTCGAGATTTATTTACTTTATATTGATTTGTAAATTGATCATTTTATATTTTTGAGACATTAATCATTTTGTTGACATTTTTATCGTTATTTTATTTTTATGTAATCATGACATTGTAAATATTTTCCGAGAAAGAAATAAAAACTTTAACTAAACATTTTAGAGACAATTTTGTTTCACAAGAAAATGAATACCAAAAAATTATTGCCTGTATAGCTTAATATTAACTTTAGATAGATGAAGATTTATGAGAAGTAAATTATAAATATGTGTAAAGAATCCTTTCCTTTAAATAATTTGATTTAAATCGATTGCCGTGTCCAATTTAAAGGAGAACATTAAAAAATTTGCCGAAAATGCTATAATTATAAAACACATCTAATAAAGTTCAAACATTAATAATGGAAAATTAAAAAAAATTAATCTAGTTTGAATAATACTATAATGAACTATTTCTATATTTTGTTTTAGATTTACTTTTAGTAAAATTTGTTATTTATTAAAAGTAAATCCTGAAAAACTCGTAAACTTGAAATCTTGTGATTAAAACTTGCTTGAAAGATTTATAACACTTTGAATTTAATAATGCATTTACACCAAGCTTCTTTATCTTTGGTCGCCAAAGAAATAAACAGTATCAAAATTACTCCTTATTGGATGATATAAAATATAAATAATTTATTTTTGACGGTATCTTTTTTCTACTAAGCACTTATTAAAGCATGCATTCTTTCCCCAAATGCAATTATGTAATAAACGTAATGTTAATTGTTATTTTAATATATATTAACTAAAATCATTTTTAATATCTATTAAGGTAATTTAATTTTAATAAATTGCCTGGAAGGTTTGATTAAAACTTTTTTATTAACTTGAGTTAATTATTAGTGGTTACTTAGTTTTCAGTTAGCTTTAGTATTCATTAAAACATTTAAGGATAAAATGGAGAAGTCAAAAGTATAAAAATGTTATAATAAATATAATTTGCACTCATAATGGATGAATATGTGCTTTTAATTATATTATTTATTTTTTACATTTCAGATATAAATCTAAATGGTAAATAAAAATAAAAATAGCATATTTACATTTATAGTGAAATAAATGCCTAAAATAATATTGCTCATTTTGTTTTTTGCAGGACATGGTGGGCTTCCAGGTGTTGGAGGCAGTAAGTGGATGTGCTGTTTAAGAAATTTTTAAGATACTTTTATATAATTTTACATATATTGTTTTAATAATATTAAAGCATGTTCTCTTTCACCAAATGTAATTGTATTATGTAATAAATATAATGTTTATTGTTATTTTAATATATATTAAGAAAAATTATTTTTTAATATCTTTTAAGATAATTTAATTTTCATGAACTGTCTAAAAAGTTTGATAAAAATTGTTTTATTTACTTGAGTTAATTATTAGTGGTTATATAGTTTTTAGTAAGCTTTAGTATTCCTAAAAACATTTAAGAACTGAATGGAGAGGTTAAAAATATGAAACTTTCATAATAAGTATTGTTTGCACTCATAATAAATGGATATGTGATTTTAATTATATTATTTATTTTTAACATTTCAGATATAAATCTGAATGGAGGTAAGTAAAAATATAAATAAAATATTTACATTTATAGTGAAATAAATGCCTAAAATAATATTGCTCACTTTGTTTTTTGCAGGACATGGCGGACTTCCAGGTGTTGGAGGCAGTAAGTAGATGTGTTGCTTAAGATACTTTTATATAATCTTATGAGTATATTTATGTTGTTTTAATAATATTATTTTTCTTTAGCTATAAATGTAGATCTAAGTGGAAATGGTAAATAAAAAAGTTATTTTAATTTTACATTTAAATTTATAGATAGGTGAAGGTTGAAAATAATGTATTTCATTCATTGCAGGACAAGGAGGAAATGGCGGTAATGATAATATATTCTTTATGATATTTTTAACTTATTATCTTAAATATTTTTAATTTATGTATCTTTAAGATATTTAAGATATTTTTAATTTGATAATATATTCTTTAAGATATTTTCATATATCGTATAATTGAAAAAATTTCAATTATTACAATAATTCTAATTCCATCGATTTGTCCAAAATTTATTTTGATGCATGTCCAATATGCCTTTTGACGTCAGAAAGATTTAAGATATTAATTAACACACATATTATTATGGGTAAACAAGAAAAGTTAATTAGTTTGTTAGAATATTAGTTAATTTATTAGTATATTTGTGGTAAACTTAATTATTTATCTCTTCAGTACACAACTCATTTGACATTCTAGCTATTGTATTTGTAGAAAGTTAACATTAATTAAAATACTTAGATTAAACATTTTCATAATATTTTGCTTCGAAACGAAATAAATAACTTTAGCTTATTTCATTTGACCACACATAAATAGATAATTTATGTGTGATCATATAGAAAACGTGTTATAAAGTCTAACAAGAAAATTTGTGAAATGGTTCAGAGATTTTTCTTTTTCTATAAACATGACCCCAACAATTAAATAATTTTAATTAATAATAATGTTATTTTCTTAAGAATAAAATATGCAAATAAGAAATGCTTCTTTTTAAAAATTTAATAACCCAAAACTTAACATTATTTCATTTTGACTCAGCTTAACTCTACTATAGTATGGTATGTTATTACAAATTAAAATTTCAATAAAAGTCCACTTGGATTGATAAGATAAACTGTCCTTGATTTTGGTCCAAATAATGTTATGTTTTGAAAAATTCATACCATAAATTTACAATGAAGATAAAATTCTTTTTAACTGTAATCTTGAAATTTTACCATTCAGGATTAAATATTTTTAAAGCAATTAAATATTCAACATTACAAATTTTACTAAAATTATTCAATTATTTGAGAAATTTATCATTTCTATTTATTTATTATGATTGTGATAAATTTTCTACATATATCTAACGTAGGGAATTATATTAAAGTTTAAATGGAAATTCAGTTTTTCTTAATAAACAATTCTATGGTTATGGAATTATATTCAGAAAATGAATTTTGTTACATTTAGTAAAGCATTTGAGTTACAAATGATCCTTTTGATAATTTTCTTAATTTAACCATTATTGAAAAATACGCAAATTACAAGGACCTAGTTTGCACAAAAGAATTTAAACTAAATATCATACAAAATAAGACAATATTAATTAACTATCCAACATTAAATATATCGATTAATGAAATTTTTTCTTAAAAAGATTTTAATTTTGATATAAATTGTTATTAATTAAAGCTTTTTTGTAAAACATACTATAATTCTATATGCATAAATACATTTTTAATACTGTTAAAATTAAATAACATATTTTATAATACTACCTTTTAGGTACCAAAATGCTCTGGGAGTTATGCTAATCAATTTAAAACAAAATTTGATATTTCTTTCACTTTCTTATGATTTCACCAACATTTAATTGTTAGAATTGTAGTAGATAATTTCCAACTAGAAGCATTTCTTAACTCTATTATATCTTATTTAACATTTTATGTATGATCTGTGAATTTTGAGAAATGAATGTTCCTTTTATTATTTACCACTGAATTTCAACAATTTTTATAGATATTATTCATGTTTTTCATTCACATAATGAAATATTTAAACTTACATTAAAATGAATGAAAAGTATTAAGTTGCTTAAAACTAGAAAATTATTATTGCAAAAATAAGAGAAAAATACATTTATCAATTTTAAATAATGTAATTATTTATTATTTATAGGTTTAAATGTAAATCTAAACGGACATGGTAAGTAAAAATTAAAGATATGGATTTAAATGAATGGATAAATTCTGTGTAATATAATATGTTGAAAATAATGTTATGATCTTTAATTGTTGCAGGAAATGGTGGACTTCCTAATCTTAATGGCAGTAAGTACATAACATGTCATTTATCTAATTTTTTAAATATAATTATTTGAAAAATGGATGATATAATTGCAAATAAAAATTAAATTTATGTAAATATTTGATTTTCCAGTACACATTTGCCTATGTACACAAAGATACATATTTGATGTCAAGAAGGATTTATGATAATATTTTTATTCATAGCTATAGATTAATTAGGATCATTTAAAGAAAGTTTTTTTGAAGACCACTCATTTTTACTTTGTTGGAATACATTCTGATTTTTAATAGTAATTTTAAAAAAATTATTTAAAGTACTGTTCAGAGAGAATAATGTTTAATATTTTTAAACACATTTTAAAATTTTGATTAAACAATACACATGGCATTATTATTTCAATCCCTCAATAGTTAAAAGCAGTTAATGATAATATTATTCCACATTAAAAGCCAGAAAATGCAGAAAAAAGTATTTATTATTATTCTTTCCGTCTAACAAATTTTTATTTGCATAGACATTTCTTAGGAAATCTATTAATTGAATTTATATTTTTAAGTTAACAAAGAAAAGACATTTTTATATATAATTAGCTAATTTAAACTGTACGTAGATGAAGTAAATTTCAAGTAAAAGAAATTGTATTGTAATTCACATCTTAACTTTAGTAATTTATTTAGTTATCAAATTAATCAATCACACCCATAAATAAAATATAATTGTTAAAAAAGAAAAAAAAACAAAAATACAATTTTAAAATAAAAAACATAATTTTAATATATGACAAATAAATGTGTTTTCAATTTCTTGTTTTGTATATCTCATTTATTCATTCTATAAATTTCATACTACTTATTTTTTATTTATAGATCTCAATGTTGGTCTAAATGGAGGAGGTAAATAAAATAAAAGTTGCTGATTAAATTCATAGATATGTAAACGGGTTAAGTAATGTTATATATTTTAATTTTACAGTACGTGTTCCCGGAGCCAGTAAGTAGATAACATGTTGTTTAAGAAACTTTCAAATTTATATATGTTGAGAATTTTATCAACCTAGCTTAAAATAAAATATTTATTTATATAGTTATTCATAGTTCCATTAATTTGTCCTAGATATATAGACATTTGAACAAAAAATTATTTAGATCCAACATTATGGATCAACTACAATCGTATATAAATAAGCTTCCAAATTGTGGGAATATTCTGATTGTAACATTTAGAATATTGATTAATTCATCATTATTAGCTAATTATGATAAAATGAATAAAATTATGAAAAGAAATCACAATTATCTTATATAGTCTACGGGGTAATAATAGAAAAGTACATCTAAGATTTAATAAAAAAAAAACTTGATTGTGAACAATCAAAATTTTTCACATTTAAAGCTTCATAGTTAAATATCTATTAACATATCTATCTTTTTATTCATCGATACATGTATGTTTAAATCAAAATATTAAATGCAGTTAGAAACATAAATGATAAAAGATGAATATTATTAAATAAATCAGTATTTATTAGTGAGCTTCAAATCAATTTGTCCCAGATATTCAGACATTTTGACACAAAAAATGATTTAGATCCAACATTATAGATCAACTAGAATCATCTATAAATATCCTTCCAAATTGTAAGAATATGCTGATAGTAACGTTTAGAATATTGATTTATTCATTATTACTAATTATCTCATATAATATTTTACAAAGTAAAAGTAAAAATTTATTAAAATTCTAGTAAATTAAATATAAACTAAGTATTTTGGTGAGTGATATTTTTGTTTTCTAAGTAAATAAACAGCACCAGGGTGAATTACAGATTTTTTATTTTATCACACGTTGGGAGCTTTAAAGAAATGTGTATCAAACATTTCAGTGAATATTTAATAGATTTTTCTAGTTTCACCTTATTTTACTAATCTAAATTATCTACATCAATTAAATGTATTTACATTTATTAACTATTAATTTTTTAATTAATTTAAGTTATTATATTCTATCTATAACAATAGTTAAAGTATAATAATCATCAATTTAATAGATCCCTTCATATTAATTTTTATACAAGTTATTTTGTAGTTTAAAGTTTAATATACATTTAAAAAGAAAATGTATACCATATTTAATAAATTAAATTATCTATAATTTCTTGAGGAAAACTATTATTTTTAAATATTTATAGTTTTGAGATATTTAGTTCTCGTATCTATAAATATTCAAAAATAGTAGAATATGTAATTTAATTTCTGTAGTAAAAATCATATATTATTCGTTACATTAGTTATACTGAATTATGATACATATTCATAAATTTAATATTGAGAATTGTATAAAAATGAGTTAAATCATTATGTTTTTTCAATGGGAATGTTATCAAACTATTTATTGCCATTATTATGCATATTAAAATCATAATTAAAATGAGATATTAATGTAACGTATTTCCAGTTAGAAATTTTTTTTGACAGATATTGGAATAATCACCTGCATTTTGCTTCAATAAATCAAAATTATACAAAACATTTGAAAACTTATAAAAGCACATGTATTTAATCTAAATTTAATAAGGAAAATAGTTATTAATTTCTTCATTTTAATTCTTAGTTTACTGAATTATTATTAAAATAAAATGAAATGATGTTACGTTACATTTTGAAAATTAATTTAATGACCCAAAGGTACGAAAACCATGTTAAAAAATTATGCAAATCTACGATGTTAAAGAAAATTATATTAATTAAAAATTAATATTAAATTTTTTTATCACATTTTTCATTAATATTGAAAATACAAGATTATTTTGAAATAGATTTTTCTGTAATCATTTTTGTTTATTTAAAGTATCTCTGAGAAAAGATGATGAAAATAAATAAATTTATGAAAAGAAATCCCTATAATCTTTCATAGTACACGGGTTAATAATATAAACGCAAGTATATAAGATTAGTTAAAAAAATCTAGATCGTAAACAATCAAAATATTTCACATTTAAGGCTGCATAGTTAAATACCAGTTAACCTGTCTATCTATTTATTTATCGATACATATATGTTGAAATCGTTATATGTTACATGATATATTAAATGAAGTTAGAAACATAAATGAATAAATATGAATATTATTAAATAAATGATAATTTATTTGTGAGCTTCAAAGCAATCAGGTTTTGTGTCTTTATTAAGAAACATTAATTAACATAAAAAAGAAGAGAGAACATATCATATTTAATATAGAAAATATGTGAAAACATAGTAAATGAGTATAATAATATATATTTAATTTTTTTCTTAAAGGTTTAAATGTAGACGTAAATGGAGGAGGTAAATATTTTAAATAACTATAGACATTTAAATTTATTGAAAAATAAATTTTGAAATTTATGCTATGTATACTATTTTTGCAGTAAATGGAGGCGTAGGAGGTAGCGGTAAGTAAAAAAATCAAAATTTGTGTTCATTTCAAATCAAATTAAAATCATAATTTTATAACTTTTTAAGAAATAATTCCTCCTAAGTCCCTACTTTACAATAGGGTGGTAAATTATAATTAAATAATATATAAGATATTCTAGCCAATAGATTTTCAATTCAGGTTTTCTATAAAAAAATCTTTTAACAAATCTAAGCAAATCTGTTTAAAAAATTTCTTTTTAAACTATGTCATTAGAAGTTATGTAACACTTAAAATTCCTGTCAAAACTTAAAAATGTAAGGGATTTTTTCTCTATCAGAACTTATTTTTGAAATGTGGGATTTTTCGATTGTTAAGTCTTCTATTTTTAAAGATAAAGTTTATGAGAAATATCTCCCATGTTTTTTAGCGTATTTAATAATAAACGTAATTCCTGAGTAAAAATATTTAAACTTGTGAGTTGTTTTTATTCGTAGTCAAGCATATTTTAAGTTTTATTAATGTTAATAATTTTGCTTTATTATTTTTAATTTTTAGCTCACGGTATTAGAACTGATGGAAAAGTAACAGGACAAGGTAACTATGAATTTATGTCTTTGCTAGAAATTAACAGTACAAATTTCAGACATTAAAATCTAATAAAATATATTTAAGAGTCACTTAGAAATACATAAAGGCGCAAAATACTTTACCAAAATAAAATATTTCTTTCTTTTTTTGTAAAGAGTTCTAAAAGTCTTAATTTTTAAATTTTAGAAACCAAACAGATTTTTGTATATTATGTAAAGCATATTTAACATAATTTCTAATTTTATTTATTATTATCAATTTATGACTTTTTTTTACTCATACGTAAGAATCTGTTTTTGTGAGTAAAATTTGTACGAATTTTACTCACAATTTCTGCAATTTTTTCATTTTCAAAAGTTTCAATTCAGTGAAAATAAATTTTTGTTCTTTTATTATACATCTTTTTCACTTCGTCTTTTATTTAAATTATTTTCCTTTACTCATAGCTAACTGCAAGAGTAAGTATAAGATATGCGTTTCTCTTTCTATACATAGAAATCTTTTTAAATACATTACATTTTTTATTATTAAATAAAAACTAATGAAATTTTAAATAACTTTTTACAGAGGGTCTTATAAATGGTAAGCTAAATTATATCAAATTTTATTTGTTTAAACTATTCATTGGAATCAGTTTAAATATTTAAATTATTTTTATAAACAATCGTCTGAAATTTTATTTCAGAAAATATTTTCAATATTGTTTATAAGTTATATTTTTATTCTTTGCGTTATAGCTATAAGAATATTGATATAAATATCGATGTATGTATATATGTATTTGTATAGATATATAAACTTTATTTTAAATTTTAGGAGCTGCAAATGTTGGTATGTTCTATTACATATTTTAATGTAATAAATTTAACTAAATAATCAATTGAATAGTATTAAAATTCAATTTGTTTGAAATATTCAGTTAGAATTTATAAATATCAAATGTTTAATTGAAAACTACCAAAAAAAGTGTTTGTAAAAAATTTTTATAAAAATTGAATTAATGGAAAAATTTAAATATGACTAAAGTTTGATTCACTTAAATATTCAGTTTTCGGCAAGAAATACAGACTCTAATTTAGACAGTATTTAAATGGGAACTAAGAAAAATTTTGAAGTTTAGAAACCTTTTTCATTTTCAAAATAGATTTTTCCAAAAACGATAAATTTCCTTCATGCGTAAAAATCTTACAGTGTTCATCCCTTAAATCTTTGTATATAAATACTATATTTAGAAATCATAATGTGATGTTAATTTGTTTGTTATATTAAAATAATCCCAAAGGAAAGGAGCAATGACATTCATTATGTTAAATTTTTAACTATTATTTATAGCAATAATGTAGTCTTGGCAGATTATAATCATAATGAAGACGAAAAATATGAATTAAAATTTAATTTCATTTTATAAATGATATTTTTACTCATTTTTTTAGACGATAGTAAGCCAACAGTCAGAAAAGCAGAAATGTATTATTTAAGAGATTGGAAAATATAAATTTCCTATAAATATGGTCAATATTAATCAAGTAATAAAAATAATCAACTTACAATCATAGAAATATTTATTGTTTGATGTAGTTTTTATCTAAAAAGAGTTTTGAAAATTATATGAATGAATCATTATTTACTTGATATATTAATCAATATTTTTATCTTCTAATTTTCTTTTCAGCACATAATGTTCTTAATGGTAAGTTCATGAGTTTTGACTTAGAAATAAGGAGAATTTTCCAGAGAATAAAGAAATATAAATAAATTGATTTTCAATATTTAAAGAAAATAATTTTTATCTCAAGCATATATTTAATGGTTTTTTATTTATTTATTTATTTTTTTATTTTGAAATTCTAAAGAGCTCAACATTTTGTCAGCAAAATCAATTTTATATAAATACAAAATTGATTTACTAATTGTCTTGAATGTAACTAAAAAAGATTTTACTGTATTGAACTAAAGTAATATGAATCTATTTGAAATAGATGCTAATTTTTTAAAGTTTTGTATAAAAGCGATATATATCTATATATTTATTTTTTCTTTTATAGGAGCTGCTCATGGCTGTAAGTCTATCTATAATGTTATGTAAATAAAATTAATCAAAAGTAACCATTACTGTATAATCTATATTAAATCATTATAAATGCTTGCAATGTTTTTGATTTTTTTGCTAATGATTTTTCAAGTCAAGCATTGAAATTTCTGAACAGGGAAATAAAATTATAATATTCTAGTTCTTAAAGAATGCTTAAAATCTAAAAATATACTGAGGTTAATCTTATTCCAATCAGATATTGTGAAAAAATAAAAATTATAATATACTAAGTCCCTTAAGACTGCTTAAAATCAAAAAATATACTGAGGTTAATCATATTCCAATTATAATTTGTGTAAAAAATATTATAATTTAAATAAAAATTAGCAAATTTAACAAATATATTACGTTATTAACAAAATGTAAATTGAAAATTATTATTATGCAAACTGTTGGTACATTATAAATCCAAGTTTACTCCAAAATGATTTTCAGAGAATGTATATTATAACGAAATTTAAAGACAATCGATTATTTTATAATTTTATTTTCAAAAATATTTAAAAAATAAAATACAATAGACTAATATCTTATAAATATATTAAATGTCTTATTTTCGAAATGTTTCAAAATTTTATTTTATATTAGGATTTAGGTTTTTTATCAGGTCATTTTTATATTTTTATTACATATTTTACTTAACGTTTATATCTTCATCCTTTGAATAGTGGATTCTCTATGAAACTACTGCTTTAATTTGCTACAAGTATTTCACAGAAACAACGATCGAAACAGTTTTTTTACATTTATTAAAATATATTTTTGCATTACTTTAAATGATTTTTTTTCTTTTTCTCTATTCACAGTGCAAGGTCTTGTCGGCAGTAAGTAACATATAATGCTATTTTTCATGTTTTGTTTTAGTTATACTTTTGATTTCCCAAACAAAAATTGAAATTGATTTCTAGAATTAGTAATCATTTTTAAAATACCCTTATTTTTTCTACTTTTTTTTATATACATTATTCTATTAATACAATTTGTATTTTAAAAATATTGAATTATAATAAGATAATCAAATGTAAATATATAAACTGTACATGCATATTTAAATATATTTGGAAATGATATAATTTAATTAAGCATTTAAATTTATTAAATTAAAAAAATAAATCGCATTTTTTTACCTACTTTTTTTTGTAAAGTTTTGGGGATACATAATTGCAATTCATTTGTTTTATTAATGCTTAAAAGTTGCAAATAATAGAGATTTTAGTTTTTCAGTTTTAATGCAAGTTTACGTCAGTTTAATAAATGCTTTAAGAATTTAATTTTTAATTTTTATACATGATCTTGTAAATTTTATACAGGAAATTTATTTAAATAATACAATTATAGTTATTTTATAGAACATATAATAGAATCTCATTAATTAAAGTACTAAAATTGTTTACATTAATTAATTTCTAAATTATGTATTTTTATTAAAATTACTTTTTTCTATATTTTTACAGAACTTACCAACCATGGACGTGAGTATTTTGCATTTAGTTACATTCATTTATTATTTCATTTTAAAAGTATTTATTGTAATTAAATTTTATTTTTTGAGTTTAAATATAATTTCAGCGCGTTAATTCAATTTTTATGTATTCAACTTTTAAAACTAATAGTACATTATCTTAAAGCAGTTTTATAAAATTATTTTAAAACTTTAAATTAGTTTATTTTTATTGGCATTTTTTTTTACTCAAGAATGTAAGTTAATTCACAGTTTTAAATAGTAAATAGTAATATATAGATATTTATCTGCCAACACACACACACATATATATATATAAATATTCTTTTAATCATTTTATTGTTTGTTATCAAATGTTATCAATTTATTGTTTAAAAATATTTTAATTTAAGATTGTATTTACATTAAATCGTATTTTACATTAAAAGATTCTCAGTAAGAAAGAGGATACCCGTTCTAATATTTTTTAAAAATTATTATGAAATAATTATATTTATCATTTTCATAAACATGACTATTTTTTTTAGATTTATTGGGACCTATTGGTAAGAAACAAATTTTCAAATTGTAAACTAAAAATGTTAACTTAGAAAAACTATTAAAAAATCTTCAGTAACTTAATGAGAATGCGAAATACTTTTCTGCGTGTTTACATACTCAAATTTGTCTTTAAGTTTAATAATGGAAATAAGGACATTAACTTTTTTCATATTGAACTATATTAGTGTTAATAAATAATTCTATTTCTATCAGAGAGAAATGTTGCAGGAAAAAAATTCTAAACTTTAGATTCTTCCAAAGAACGGGAAATGAATTTTTTTAATTCTGGAGATTATTGCATTGTGTTTGTTCATTCTTAAAAAGAGGAAAGTTTTACTGTTTTTCTAATGAAATAAGTAAAAAAGAATTGTTTCTAAATTCATCCATTGAATCTGTAATAAATATTTCTTTCTTATATGTGAACTATGCAAATTGTTTTCTTGGAAATTAATTATACCGAATTTTTCTTTATCTCATGTTAGAATTAACAATTTCATGATTTTTTTATAAAATCATGAAATTGGCAACGCAAATAATGTTTTTGTTTCATCTTTCTCATATTTAAAACATAAATATATTCAAGATGTTTTTTTTATATAAATATTATCATTGTCTATTGGAAGTATCTATTCAATGCTAAAAAAATTAATTTTTCTTGAAGTGAGTTGTCAGCTTGTTTTTTACAATAATTTTTAATATTCACAGTCTCATATTTTTGATCTTAAGGGTTCTTTACTAGATTTTTCCAAGAGTAAACGTCTCATAAATTTTCATTTACTCTGATATTTTAATTAGTTACTTAAAATTAAATTTTAAATATATTTTTTTGCATAGAAATTAATTTTAAGAAATATTTAATAGTATCATTAAACAGCTGATATTATGCAATTAGAATATGATTTCTATGTACCTACATGAAATCAATTTAATGAAAAAATAGTTTAATTAAAAATAAAATTTGGAATGAAATTCTGTTTTTTTTAAACATTAAGTTTCACAAATTTCCTCCTAAAGCTATTTAGTTTTTCCATAATTAACTAAATAGCTTTAGGCTGTAAATGTCAAAGTAATTAAAAAATAAAAAAGGATATAATTAATTTTCTTATAAAACGTAAGACATTTTTTCTGAAAAAAAGGGATCTGTTATTTAAGAACCAGTATTGGACTATTTTTTTGTCAATTAGCAAATAAGAGTTAAGTGTGAATGTCATATATATATATATATATATATATGAATATATTTTCAAATAATAAATACCTTATTTCCTCTATATACGATTTTTTTTAAATATTAGAAATTATAAAATTTTTAATGCTATATCATTATTAGTGTAACTATTACGGTAAATTCTTACAACTTACTTATTAATAATGGAAAACTTAATTTAATTTTATAGGTGGATTAGTGAACGGTGAGTATTTTTTAAAATATACTTTATATGTTTTAAAATTTGCTTTTTTTGTTTATACATAGATTGATAAATATGCAGATCATAAAACTCAAATTTGAAATATTCTTTTTAGTTAATAGTTATAAGAAAGAATAAAAGAAAAAATAATAAGCACTATTTGGTTTTTTGCTAAATGTTTTTAAGAAATCAAATAATTATAATTCAAAATTTTTAATAACGGGTATAAATCAAGTGTCTATTGTTATAAATTAAAATTTAAATGCATGAAGAATTTGTCATATTCTCCTTTACAATTCTATACATGATATTTGTTTTCATCTAAATTTTTGCAATTGTTAGCGAAAACACATTTTTCAGCATTAATATTATTAACCTATATGGTTTAAATACTGTTATGAACACCTTGTATAATTTTATTCATTATGAAGTGTTGTGGAATATAAATTATTTTAAGTATATAATGTAAAGGTGATAAACGCTTTATTGAATTGCAACTATATAGCTTAATAATTATTTATATTTATTTATCACCTTTAAAAGCTATGAAAGTTTCCAAGCTGTGAGAAAAGAATTTATGAATTTGGCATTGATCTTTAGTGTATATTTATCATTAGACGTAATAACTGATTGATTAGATCTATGGTATATTACGATATATATACATATAACTCAGGTTTGAAGTAAAATGTCAATATTTGTGTTATTGATAAGCGGCACCTAGATATCATTTGGAGGTAAAAAAATCATCATTGTGCTTGTCAGTGGTCAAACAAACATTTATTGACTTTAAAGAAAATTGCTTGATATGAATTGACGCTTTTAAGACGCTTTTATATTAATTGTTCTTTAAATTAAGTTAAAATAACTGTTCTTTTGTATGTTGTCAAGTACTCATATTAAAGACGAATTTCATGAAACATCTTTTGACATTAGTTATGAAATGTTATTTATTTATAAGTTACGAATTGTTTTGCCATGAGATTTCAAATCTTGAAGAATTATCGTTTAATAAAATGTGTTCAGATTTAGTCACTGTTGAACAACTGAAGATTGTCATTGTACTTCTGTTACTTGTATAACTTGACGAGGTTAGCGGTTAAAAATTTTCTGGTTTTTCTTCTGTAAGATATGGGAATTATATCTTGCCATTTATGAAAAATCCTTTAAACTTAAAGATGGGTTAATTGAAATTTTTAAACTGAGTTATGAGCTATGATTTTATAAATATTTATATGACAAATAAAATCATAACTCAGACTGAGCAAGGGTGACTCATCCAGTCAATAGGTTGATAAAACTGTGAGTACAAGGATGCTTGGGAAGTAAACACATTGGGGGTTTCACATTAGGCTGACCAGCTCACAAGTACATGTGTTTTGCACCATAAAGCCCTCGTTCATGAAACAGATGCAGTTACTGTAAGGCGGTTCTCATATTGACTGTCATGCTACTGAGTTTAGTTGATACTTTTAATGGTTAATCTGCGCTTTAGGTCCCCTACTTAACCAACTCATGAATTTGAAGCGCATGCTCAATAATTACTCGTTTGTTTTAGCCTTTTCATTGGTCGTTAATTAAATTTCACTTTGAAATAGGGGTAGAATTTTCGCTATGGCATTGGTGTTTTTGAAAACGCGCCAAGGAGGGGACCTAAAGCGCATTTTCACCCTTTTAACTGTAATAAAATATATATTATGTTCTTTATACTTTTTAAAAGTATGCAGATGGTAGTTAAGTTGTTTATTTTTGCAATATCTATTAAAAATGAGAATTGTGTAATGTATCAGAAAAGAATATTGTTATTTATATTTAATACTTAAAGGTAAAC
>JAPDSC010111531.1:0-10134 GCA_026290005.1 Latrodectus geometricus | reverse complement strand
TATATATATAAGGAATAAAGGATGTTTTTAGCTATTATGAAAAATGAATTTAATTATTTTCCATTGACAATTTATTTTAATTACCTAATTCCCTTTATGAATTAGTTTCAGCTTCTCAAGAATTAAAATATTTCGCAATTTTTAACCAATAATAAGTAAGTAAGCTAGCAAAACATTTTTGATTTTCATAATATTCTAGAAAAGAAACATAAGTCTTTAAATATTTATATACTCTATCATCATGAAAATCTGGTCCAAACCTGAGTGATGTTTTGTAATTAAACTGCAGAATTTCTAACACAATAATATACGAAATTATAAATCACACATAAAAAATATACAGTCGAAAAATACTTTAATTCCGAGGTTCAGTACTGCATCTTTTTTTTTTTGTTTTTATTTTTAACTGTAGCGTATGGCTTAAACTAATAAGTTACTTGTTGGAAGAATACAAAATTTGATTTAATGAATTTAGTTCAACTCATACATTCATTTTTATAAAGCATATTAATATTGTATTTACAAGACAAAGTAGTTGATTATTATTCTCTAAAGTGTTTTCCATTTCAACAATTGTATCGTTATTTTCTCAAAATTGTTTTTAGTTAAAATGAGCTCTCCTTATGATAGGAATGCTTCAGCATAATTTGATTCTTTAGAAAATTAACATATCAAATGTTTTTGCATAGAACTAGTTATGGATTAAGATTAGGAACTTGCTCTTCGAGATGGAATGTACCCAATGTGATATCCTCACAGTAGAAAAAATTGGAGTTAATTGTTACACATTTCTGTATCCCGTGGAAACAATCTATCGGAATCAGGACTAGGTACAGGAAAGCAAGCTGGTGCAAAAAAAAAAAAAAAACAATCTGACGGAATATATGTAAAATAGATACTAAAACAGGTCTTTACTAAAAGTAACTTAACTTTCCATATTTTTCTTGTAACATTTGAATAGATTATGTTATCTACAAAAAATTGTTCATTGGCATATTGATCATTGATTATAATTTATTTAGTATTTATAGATTCATAGATAATAATAGATTTCATAGTTAGAAAATATTGTACATTTTATTTCAACGACAACAATTAAATAGAAATAGAATTAAATAGAAATAAAATCTAAAAGGAAAATATTCTCGACCTCAAAGGAATACGCAGAGAATATTTAAGTTATAGTTGTCAAAATATCAACTATGTAACCATAATTTAAGCACAAATTTAAAATGAGTATGATTATGGTTTTGTTTTTTGGCTAGAGATAATATAAAGCACTTTATTTTATATAAGTAATAAAGTTTAAAGTAGTAAAGATAAGAGTTTATGTATATTTAGTATTGTGTCAATGTTCCTCTTTTTTATCAAGATAGGAATTTTATATATATATACGTAGATTTTTTTAAAAATAAAATATTAAATAATTTTTAAATCTATTAAGAATAATTTTCAAGATAGTTGTTATCAAGAAGCAACAAAATCTTGCTGTTTCTTGTATAAATAATTGATATTATAGATGTTATTCTAAATCTGTGATTACTATTTATCTACGTAGATATGAATTTAACCTAATAGAGATTTCCCAACATTTATTATGCGAAACATTACATATCTAGTAACAGAAACGCATAAAGGGAAAAATTTCGATTTCCGCACTAGATATAGATTTTACTTTTAATACAAACAAGGAAAAAAATCGTAATTATTAATGTTGTGAATATAAAGATTATTTTTATTTTTTCTTCTGAAATCAGCATTAAATTGTACTTCAGTGCTTTATACGAGTATGTACTCATTTATTAGGGAAATTAATTAGTTCAAAATATATTTATTTAGTTTTTTTTATATCATATTTATGCTTTCTTTTCAGAAATCTTTTGAATATATTTAAATATTTTAATACCTATCATTTCTCTTATAGCTAATTACGTTTTATTAACTTTGAAAAAAAAATCTGACGTTTGAATTGTGCTTTCTGTTAGCTAAAGGTGAAATAAATCAATGAAATTAATCATACAATTATTTTAAAGTTTATTTAAAACCAATAATTTTAAAATATTCTGTGTGATTAGTAAATATGCTATATCATGTTTTACTAAATAGACATTTGGTATTTGCCGGTGGTGGGGGCTAAAAGAAATCGTTTCTACTTGCGCCGTTTTTAGAACCAGTTTCTCGACTCAACGACACCGGAACTCTCGTTTTGTTATGCTTCAATGGTTTGCTTCTCAATGTTATCCTGCAGAATGGTTTCTGACTTAAAATTTATTCCCTGCTGAACTCTTTTTAAAATTAACACTAATAACTTTCTACGCCACATATTTTCATCATGTATAAATTCTTGAATAGAAAAACTACCATCACATTTTTTTCCAGGATAATAAACTTCTATCTATCTGTGCATATATATATATATATATATATATATACTTAATACTTATAATATGACATAATTTTCAAAATGAGCAGAAAATAAAAATCAAAGTGAATAATTTAAATGAAAACAACTTGTTTAGTCGAATTGCAATTTCTTTAAATGCTTTTTCGGAACTTAAGGTAAATAATTAGATACAACTTCAAGATATTAACTGTAGAATGACTGTTATTTGGTGAAATTTTATTTTAATTCATATAATTACAGTTTCAAACCATATTATAATATATTGTTTACAAAACCTGATTTCTGTTTAATATGTTTGCATTTTATCTGCCAAGATAATCTGTAAAAAGAATATCCAGTATATTTATAGTATTTTTTACACTTCTGAAATAATATATTACTAGGGCTCAATTAAATGAATATGTTAGAATTATTTTCTTATAAAAAAATTTATCGTTTTTTTTTTTACTAAAAATTAAAAGAAGATAATTTAAGTAAACCTTATTATTTTTCTTCGAAAATAATAGGGTTAATAATTGGAAAATTACTCTTATTCGTAATTAATTATATTATTTTATTTTGATTGTTTTTTAATAACTTTAGAATCCATTCACTCAAAGCATACATTTTAAGTTAAGAATATTATAAAATATTTTAAATGGTGTCAAGAGTTTATTGCTACAAAATTATTATAATGAATTTAACAGAAACTGAAATATTGTAAAAATAATTCTTTAAATTCTAATTATTGCTAAGACATATAAACATATAATATAAAGTATTTAAACAAATAGTAAATACTTTTTAAGTTTTTAAATTTTCATATTACGAATTTGTGGAGTCAAACAATGGAAATATTTTTTTTTAATTTATATTGAAAATATAACTTTCAAAATCAATCAGAGAATATACGTGGCTGGTTAGTGTGGATATCTAAAATAATTCGCTTGTTTGTTTAACGAGGTGTTTGAGGGTCTGAAGGGAATGTTTAAAATCTTATCGCATATTGCTGGAAAAAGAAACGTATTTATTGTTAAAGAAAAATTCTTATTAATTTTTATCAATATCCTTATCCCACATGTCTGAGATGTATAATTATTGTAGTTAATAATATTAAGACATTATAACATTGACACAATCGAACTCTTCTCAAGAATATATTTTAAATCAGTCTATTTCTAAGTGAAAAAATTTTACTGTTGATTTCAATTGTATTTCACCTGTAGATTATAAATTTATTTCAAATTCCTGTTTATAATTTTAAGGAATATTTTTTTTAGTTAAAAAATCTTTTTTAATAGAGTTCATTCTAAGCCGATTGTACATGTGCCTCGTAAGCAATTTTAAATATCAAGATCATTTTTTTTTATTGTTTGGTTGGGTTTTGTGGTGCAAAGTCCAAAAAAGGACAAGCCGAGGCAAATCAAAGTTTTAGATGTATGATTTTGTTTTCAAAACAAAATTAAAATATTTTAAAATAGATCTTACCATAACATTTAAAGCTTTACGGAATAGCAGCTAATAAATACTGTATAATTAATAAATATTAAATAAATTGCGTACGATATTTAAAATTAGATAAAATGCATGAAGGCTTCTGTTCTCGTTAGAACATTATAATGGAGAAAAATTTATAAATGAAATGTAAAAAGAGAGAATAATAAATACTGAAAATAATTTCATAACCTTTGAGTTTATGATTTGCTCTGAAAATTTCTAAGCATTTATATATGAATATTTATTTAATTTTCCTTTCAAATATTTAATTATTCTAAATTTCAGCAAAACTCTTTTTTATGAATATGCTTAAAAACAAACCTCTTCCTAAAATTATCCATCTTACCAACATTTCTATGTACCATGTGGTTTTAAAAAGGTCTTCACTCTCACTTTCCTCCATAGTTTAAGATAAGCGGAACACCTCATGGCTATTGAAGAGTGGCTTAATACACTACTGGCCATTAAAATTGCTACACCAGGAAGAAATGCAGATAACAAAATGATATTTATTGGACAAATATATTATACTAGAAATAATAAGTGAAATTTTCAAAACATTTAGCTGGATAGATCCTGAGAAATCAGTACCCAGAACAACCACCTCTGGCAGTAATAACAGCAGTTATACGCCTGGGCATTGAGTCAAACAGAGATTGGATTGCATGTACAGGTATAGATGCCCATGCAGCTTCAACACGATACCACAGTTCATCAACCGTAGTGACTGGCGTTTGGTGACGAGCCAGTCGCTCGGCAACCATTGACCAGACGTTTTCTATTGGTGAAATATCTGGAGAACGTGCTAGGCAGAGAAACAGCCGAACATGTTCCTTATCAAGGAAGGTCCGTACAATACTGGCAACATGCGGTCGGGTATTATCCTGCTGAAACGTAGGGTTTCGCAGGGCTTGAATAAAGGGTAGAGCCATGGGTCGTAACACACCAGAAATATAACGTGCACTGTTCAAAGCACCGTCAATGCGAACAAGATGTGACCGAGACGTGTATCCAATGGCACCCCATACCATCACACCAGGTGATGGCCCAGTATGACGATGACGAATGCACGCTGCCAGTGTGCGTTCACCACGATGCCGCCAAACACGGATGCGACCATCACGATTCTGTACACAGAACCTGGATTCATCTAAAAAGATGACGTCTCGCCATTTGTGCGCCCAGGTTCATCGTTGATCACACCATTGAAGACGCTCTTGCCTATGACGCAGCGTCAAAGGAAGCCGCAGCCAAGGGTCTCCGAGCTGAGATTCCATGCTGCTGCAAACGTTGTCGAACTGTTCGTGCAGACACTTGTCTTCCAAACGACCCCGTTTCTTGACTCACGGCTCGTAACGTGGTTGCACGATCCATTATGGCCATGCGGATAATATGCCTGTCTTCTCAGCTGCTAGTGATAGGTGGCCGTTGAGAAAATAGAATTATATAAATAAATAAAAAAAATGTATTTATATATATATATATATATATATATATATATATATATATATATATAATAGAATAAAAAATCTTTTTGTCTTTATATAGTTTTATTAATACTATGTGTATAAACTGTAATTTAAAAATATTTTCTTGCACTCTTGTTTGTAATGTGTATTCAAATTTTTATTTTTTATGTTTATTCAATATCATGCAAAGAACTCTCGTTGGGAGTACTTTAACCTAAGCAAAATATTTTCTTAAACTTTTTGTTTAAATAATTTTATGTTTTGAAATCCTTATGTTAATCTCAACTAAAGTTAGGTGTAGAAAAATTTCTTAGAAATAGAAGGTACATGGCGTCTTATGCTAGGAACCTAACAAACACTAGATCCATTCCTTAAGATAAGCTTTATCTACCTATATTCTATTAAAAAAACAGTATGTTTTATAAGAATCCTGATTTAAGAGACAAGCATTTGATAAGAGATTTCATCAGGTGCTAGGCTGGTGCCATTTGCCTGATATAAAACTGTCTTCAATTTTGATAATCTAATGGTGCAATTGTAGATAAGATTATGTCCGTCAAGAAATCTTAGAGATGTCCACCCAATAATTTTTTTGAGTCCTTAAAAATCTGACTAAAAGAATCAGAGTTTAACAAGCTAGCAAATATTTCTCAGAGGACATTAGAAATATCTACCTCTGAGGAATGTACAGCAGCTTCAGTTTTTAAAACAGGAATGGAATAATTTTGATATATACCATTGGCTGCTTTCACTTTACTCCAAAGCTGTTTTCTGCATGTCGATGAGGACGCATAACGAATCCAAGTTTCTCTCAGACTCTGACGTCTTACCCTCTAGCTAAAGCTTTGACTTTTTTAAAAGCAGGAGGATTCTCTTTTGTTGGTTAGATAATTCTTTGAGAGAATTAATATATGTAAAGTATCTTAATACATTCAAACGTATTTTCTCTAAAATGAAATGAAAACTTGTGAAAGTGACTGCTACACCTTTATGTTGCTTGCTCTTATTTATATACAGTTGCATGTATAATAAGTAAAGAGAAAATTTGATGGATTTCCCTCAGTATTTGCATGTATGTCCAAAAGTTCAAAAAATAAACTACGCTTTTCTAATTTTTTTATGTACTCCTGGAAAAGTAAGTGTTGCTAGAAACATACACCCCATAAGCCATGAATTTAACGTGCTGAATGTAGAATTTTATTTCCAAATTTTTTTGCATCATTGATAAATAATTAAGATACTAATAATATAGGATTAAATAGTTAATATATTCATGACTCTCGGGTTCATTCTGTTTTAAGTCCTCCTGTTGAGAAGTTTAATTCTTCTTTTATTATATGGTGTTTTACATACAGATAATTTCAGATTTACAGGCATGTATTATATTTATTCAATATGCATACAGATGAATTGGTTTAAGTAAAACTAACCAACGCAAACACACAAAAAATTAAAGATTACTTAAAACATATTTCCTATTTAGTGAGTTTTTAAAATTAGGACGTCTGTTAAGAAATTTTAAACAACTTATGTATGATTTATAAGCTTTAATTAAATTTTGGGAAAACGAATACGTTTCATAATATTGAGGAAAAAATTCCTTTAAATTTTGATGATACATTTATTTTTGAAAAACTTGTTTCTAAAGCTAGTGAGAAGAAGATTGTATTAACATTTAGAATTAATATAACAATGAATAAGATAATAAAATTAAGTCTTATTTGTATCAAGATGTCAGTTCGAACTGTAGTTCAGCTTAAACTTTGCTCACATTTAGTTGAAATCTACATGAAAATAGTTGAATTGTTTTATTTACAAAGCTTGAATTATATTATTTATATTGTATGAAAAATTGGTATTTATTTTACTCAAGAACATTAATTTTTTCATATTTTATCATTTTTTTAATAATTAAATATCTGATTTTATTTAGATTTATGTTTCATAAATAACTTTTGTATAAATTCTGTGTTTAATTAAAAAAAAAAGGCTGTAGTAAAGGCTAAAATTAATATTACAAATTTTGTTTACTTCTCAAAATTTATTTTTCATTTATATTTTTATTTTCCTACAACTTACTTTGTGATGGTAGGTCTGAGTTCCCCAAACTTTTTTGTGTCGTAGACCCCTTGCCATGTTTTTCCGTGTTGGGTAGACCCCCTACTTACCTGATATTGATTTACTGTAAATTTCTAACTGTAGTGAAGTTTAGTGTTAAAAACTTAAAGTAAAAACGCATGTTAATTTATACATTTATTAATTGAATTTAAATTAAAACTACTTAAAATAAAATTTTGTATCTGTTATGTAAAATATACGTAACATTAAATAAACATAAAATAAACTATAAATAAAATAACATAAGCAATAAGTCAATATTTTTAGTGAGAAGGATGAACCTGATGCTTTAATAATAAATTATCAACATTTGGCGTCAATTTTGTAAGGGTTAATCTTAAATCTCCTCGGCTAATGATGTCCAGTCTGTTTCTTTTTTTGTTACGAGATTGGTAACAGCGCTATATTATAAATAATGTAAATGTTTTGATATTATAAGATAGTATGATGTAAGTAAATAGGTACTATCAGTGTATGTGTTGCGATCCACTATCGTGGACCCTCATTTTCATTTCATGGACCCCCAAATTTTTTTTCGCTGACGTAGACCCCTTGCAGGTTGTCATAGACCCCTAGGGGTCGATATAGACCACTTTGGGAATCACTGTTGTAGGTACACATTAAAAAATTAAAAACATTATTTCAAAGTGAATTAACAAATATTTTCTATTCTCGTTAGAACGTTATAATGGAGAATAATTTATTACAATGAAATGTAATAATAAATACTCTTGTGGATTTATGAATAAAATTTATTTAATGTTACAGATGTTATTTTATTACCCTTTCACTTTTAATTTTTTGTCTTTACTTTTCACATAATTTACTGTTTAAAAAATAGTAAAGTAATTTTACAGTTTTTTTTAAGTTTAAATAAATACTTAAAAATTTATAACTTAAAAATCTATATTTCATTACTAAATAAAAGTACGTAAATTTAAATTAAAGAGAGAGAAAAAAATACTGAAAATAATATCATAACTTTTGATTTTGTGATTTGCTCTGAAAAATTCTAAGCATTTACATTTGAATATTTATTTAAATTTCCTTTCAAATATTTAATTCTAAATTTAAGCAAAATTCATTATTTTGAATCTGCTTAAAAACAAACCTCCTCCTAAAATTATCCTTCTTACAAACTTTTCTATGTACCTAGTGGTTTTCAGAGGGTCTTTGAATTCCCAGGGCATTTTCTCAGTGATCTGTGATTAATCAATCATTTACAGGAAATGGTCAAGGCATATCGAATCTCCCCTTTGCAGTTGGAGAGATTTAAAATATACCAAAGTTGAGAATGTTATTGCGTTTAGAAATTTGAGGTTGGTGAAATAAAGAAATTTTTTATCGTATTTGTGAATAATAATTTTGTGTATTTGTACCGAAAATTATCTTATATAATAAAATAAGTACTCTCTTATATATACCCCCTAAAATTTAAAAGCTTTATTATAATTGATGATTAGGATATAAAAATTATAAATTGGGGAAAGACGATTGGATTAATGAAAATTTGAGTAAGATGAACAAAATAATATAGCTAACAAAAATATATCGTTATTTAGAAGAATCAAAAGAGAACAATGGTTAGCCAAACACTAGATTTAAAATACAGATATTGTCAAAAACAGAATCTAGAAAAGCGTTATTATAAAAAATGATCATACGAGTATTTATACTTATATATTCAAATTCAAATGAAATAATGATTTGTCAGTAAAATATTATTGATAAAACAGATTCATTAAGGAAATAGAAATAAAATTAAAATAAGCTGTACTGATATTTTCAAAAGGCATGCAATGTACTGCGGATGCATATCAAGCTTCTTCTTATTAAACATTTCTTCTTCGGAAATTTCAATATGAATCAATTTATTGTATTGACAGCATTTAAAAATAATCAAGTGAATGTATGAGGTCCTCAATATAAATATTCAATTAATTGTTTATTCAATTAAATTAAATTGCTTGTTTAATTTTTCTATATCGGAATGAGGTCCTCGCTTGACAGTGTGTATACAAGGTCCTCGTTTGCCTGTATGTATATAATGTCCTCGTTTGCCGGTATGTATGGGAGGTCCTCGGTTGCCTGTGTGTATATAATGACCTCGTTTGCCGGTATGTATGGGATGTCCTCGATTGCCGGTGTGTATATAATGTCCTCGATTGCCTGTGTGTATATGATGTCCTCGATTGCAGGTATGTATATGATGTACTTTGAGATGAAAAATATTAATGCATTAAATAAAGTAAATTAAAATTATAATATTTATAATTAAGTGGGCTGATAATTTTATAGTAAAATTCTCTTTTATAAGATTTTATATTAAGAGTTTAACGCATTGATATTATGTATTGAAAATTTCAATTTCTGAACAAGTATAATTAAAACCTTTTGCTAAATTTTTAATTAACATTAATTTTAATTTCTTAAATAATTTATTTATAAGTACTGAAATAAATATCAATGAAGCAACAGGAAAATATAAATATATTTACATTTTATTTTTAAAAATGTTAATAAAACGAAGCTTAACATAGTGATTAAATTAGAATGCAAATTAAAAAAATGTACAATTTGTGAAATAAAATTAAAATTACACTTCACATTATATCATTAATTTTTTTTTCGAAGGAAGAAAATTTTTTAAATAAGAAAACTTTTCAA